>VUQR01031271.1:0-33771 GCA_015108515.1 Hemichromis elongatus | reverse complement strand
ATGTTTCATTTCAACCACTGTTGCCTGAACCTCATTCATACATGATGATCATTTTTACATAGCCTTCTCCTTTAAATGTTTTAAATTGGAATAAAATGCGTTCCTATACTCTCTTCTTGCATCCTTGTACTTTTTCTTTTTTCTCAAGTGTTTTTAAAATAATGACTTGTATCGTTTCTGAATGCATTTTCCCCACATGGATTGGAAAAGGGTTTGTTGTTGCATAAATACAGCTGGGAGCATGCAAGGAATTGAACCGGCAACCACTCTCTGCAGTCTTAAAGTAGGATACCGTTAGTGAAAATGGATATAAACAAACTAGTGCTCAAGGGACTGGGTAACATTAAATCCTTTTGACTCTTGAAGGTAATTGCACACTACTTTATTTTTATTTATTTATTTATTTTTATTTTTTTTAATAAAACTCCATTCTGATACGCATCTAGCATCGTTCTAAATTATCCCCAAATTATAATAATAAAATTTTTTTTTGTGTAAGTCTGTTTAAAAAGAGACCTTAACAATATTCTAGATTACAAGTGATATTTTGAAGCCATTTTTTTTTTTTATTGCTTTTAGCTCCTTTTAAATCTCAGATTAAGACTTCCTGAAATCAGTATGAAGTACGGAAAACCGAACTTCTGAAATGTGTACATTAAATATTTTGCATGAGCTATGCCAAACTGTTGCGGGGGGGGGCGATTGGTTTGTGCCTCTGCAGAGGTGTTACTGAACCCCAGGCTGCCGTTTCCCATCCTCTTCTCTGTTGGGTTTGTCAGGTGTGTGTGAGCTGGCCAATCAAGTACAGTAATGAGGTGGTCAGAATTTGGTGGTAGTTGTAGCACTGGGGCCAGGTGCCGAGCCCTGCTGGAAAAGGAATTTGGCATCACTGTAAAAAGCTCTGAAATCTTGTCATACATAGATGGCTGTGTTGACTTTGGACTTGATAAAACACACTGGACCAGCGAGCACCAACGCAGGCACCTCAAACCATTGGACTGGAAAACTTTCACTGGACTACAGGCGCCTGGAATCGGAGCCTCGGCTTTAATTTCCAAGTGAAAATGTGCTAACGGTACAGTTCTTGTTAGCCCAGGTAAGATGCTGCATAGACACCGTCACTGGCTCGGGCGTGGTTTGATATTAGCAAAGTACATAAACGAGGCACTTGATGCTTATTTTGTTTCTAAGGAGCCAGACTTTATTGTGTTTTTTAAAAGTTTATCTACGGCTTATCTACAGGTCTTTCAAACTTTTTCTTTGGGAATTGGATGCTTTTTCAGTCTCGACCTTGTCCCCGACCATCTTCAGAGGAACATTATTTTTAGTTTTGTTATGCCTCCTAAAACTGACCTATGAATCGTTCAAGCATAACAAAAGGCCCCTAACTAAAGGGATGATACACTGTTGTCTACACATAACAGACAACTAAGCAATTTTAAAGTGTATCTTTGAGCACTTTGTTGCTACCAGTCCGATGCAAAAACAAATAAAATGTTTCAATTTTACGATGACAGTTTGACAGCCAAAAGTGTTTTTGCCCTAAAAGGTGACTCCAAGAAAGCCAAGGACGGACTGTAACGACTGTTGAAGAACAAAGGTGGTCAGACTAAAGACTGAATTTCAAGCTTTCACAGACTGTTTTTGCCTTGCATACTGTATTTCCATGCATTTTTGCACTTACGTGCAGTCATTTATTGAATCATGTCCCATTTTTTTCCTTGCAAAACATAAAGAAATGAGGGGTGATTCAAAACTTTGGCATCTTACTGTAGAGTTGAGGAAATTTCTTTCATAGCTTCGCTCATAAAAGTATAAAACACACTCACTGTGTTTCTATTAAGTTCTTTACCCGTAACTGTGAATTTAAAGGTAAATAACAGTCAATTGCTCCCAGGAGAGTAGAGAGTTGACATAAGGGATGTCTTCAGTTCAGCTCTCTACACCAGGGATGTCCAGTTTACTTTGATATTAAATGGGCCAAACCAGTGAAACTCCTGTTTCTGTCAGTGCAAATAATTTTAACTACACATTTAATCCCTGAGATGTCGTAATATAAGAAAAAAGTGCAATTTAAGCACTTAAAATTCTCAACTTTTCTAAATCTGTCAAGTATGACTGCTTAATGTATGAATTGTAAGTATGAAACTACTTTTAAAAAAAAGTTTCCATAGTAGTTTAAAAAATAACTTTCCAGTTACACATTTTTAAGTCAATTTTATTCACTCATTCAAATGTTTCAAAGCCATCGGTGGGCTGGATTGAGTGCTTTTTGGACCGCGGGCCTAATGTTTGATACCCCTGTCTAACGACTATTGTGGGGTTTTTTTTAATGTAATATTTGCTCGTTATTCTTGGCGTTAAACTGTGGCACACAACCCTCCTGCGGTGAGTGTGGCGAGCCTGTGTGTGCTGACCTGTCCGCATGAGGCGCTGCTTGCTCAGACTTGGGCCCGCCGCTGCTGTAGATCCGCGCGGTGTAGATCTGCTCTCCGCGCATCTATCCGCGGTGTTTCTGTGTGGGGCGTTCAGCTCAGCAGCGTCGCCCCTGCCTACCCACCAGCTTCGGGAAGGGACTGACTTTCTGGCCGATCCTCCCGCACTCCCTGCGTTCAAGAGGGGATAAACACTGAGAGTTAAAGTCCAAGCCAGGCATCGTTGCAGTCTCAGCGTTAGCGGCGATTTTTATTTATTTTTATCCCCCTCCTTCTTTTCTATTCTCTCTCGCTCTCGCTCTCGACTCACGCGAGTCAGTTGTTGCCGTCGGACCAAACGCGATTGAACTTGAAACGAACCCGCAGACATTTTGTTATTTCTGAGATTTCTTCTTCACTTTTTTCATCCCTGTGGCGGCGGCTGGCTGCGGGGAGCGAGCCGCGAGCTGCGAGGGGGCCAACGGCACGAGGCGAAACACGGACGGCGTTCACTTTCCGCTCCGCTCGCGGGCTGCATCCAAACATTTACTGCATGCACGGCGTTATTAATTTACCTGCGCTGAGCTCGCGACGCTGCCGCTCGTGCGTTAAGGCGGAAAGCTTACAACGGCGATGAATCATTTTGACTGACAGCTTTTGAAGAATTAGCTAGCTTTAGCCAGCACTGATGGTGCTTTCCTGCTCACGCTCGCAGTAAATACGGGGTCGGGACAACCCAGATAGCACACCGACTCTTTTGCCTGTCTAACGGCCGCAAAGTGAATCACTTATAATCGGCTTAATTTTATATTTATTTATTTTTTAAAGTGGGTGGTGGGGTGGGGGGAGTCCCCTAGCTACTGTTAGCTAGTCATCCTGCTAACGCTGGACAGCTCCTGTGTACGGCTGGGCTAGCTTTGGACAAAAGAAAGAGCAACGCAAGGGGAAATATAAACACCGTGTTTGGGAAGGAGAGCAACAAACACGGAACTGACATGATGTTTCCACAATCAAGGCACTCAGTAAGTGGCTTTTCATCTCACCAGTTAGGTCTGCTAAGTATTTACGCATGCAGGTTGAGTCAGGTAGAGAAGAGATTACGCATGGGACTTGTTTCCTGGTTGCAATTAAACAGAGTTGCGTTTATTTATAAGGAGCAGCAGTATTTTGGGGGCAGTAGCATAGTGTTTGATCCTAGCTGCACTGTTTAGTTCTGATAAGTTCTTACAGAGGACGTTTGGGCTCGACGTGGAAGTATTTGTAGTATTTGCATTGAAAAGCAGTTTAACTTTTTTTTTTTTCTCCCTGATGAATGCACTGAAAATTATCCAAATCAAACACCTCGGATGAATGCTGTCACGTTTCATAACCACACGCTGCTTTCACTTGTGCTCTTTAGTTTCATTCTCTAAAATGTCAAAAAGGGGGTATTTAGGAAAACTGAGCTGTGCACTCTTACATGCAGGTGGGTGATTTTTTTTTCTCTCCCCATCTTATTTATTTATTTATTTTTATGAGTGGAAAATGCACATCTCTGTTCTCCTAAATCCCAAGTTTCCATGGTAACAGATACTCAAGTCCAGGGCATGCATTCATCAGTGAGGAAGACTCTCAGCCTATTGGTCAAACATTTATGTTTAGTGACTGGCAGAACTGTGTCACCTGTCACTGCAGTTGTGTCTGTATGGCTTTAGAGCCCTGGCTCTATTAGCTAGAAGATTAAATTAAATAAGTCTGTTTGTTTTTTTTTCCTGGGCTGACATGTGACTTAAAATGACATTGGAAACCTTCTCCATTATGTTATGAGAAACCTTTTGGTGGCCTCCAGTTTTTGCCCCCTGCAAAGGTGAAAGTAACAGAGTGATAGATCCAGGTAAACACAACAAACAGCAAAAAAGACTTTGCTTTGCTGTTATGAATCATGCCCTCTGTTTTTCTCTGGCAACATTTCGTTGCCACCGCTAGTTCTCTTACCGTTGAAAGGGTAAGGGTTGTTTGCTGAAGCCGAAACCAGAATGTCTTCTGACACGAATGCTTTGCCCTTTGGCAGTCTGTGTGGCAGCCTGATTATGCTGCACAGTGCTGCTGCTGCTGCTGTGAGTCTTCAGAAGTAGGATGGAAGGATTCGGGAACCTCTGGTTGCAGTCTAGCTTGTCAGATCGGTGAAACCCTGCATTAGCACAGAGTCCCAAGAAACCTCAGCTAAATGATGTTATTTTCAATGCCATCTGCAAATCCAAGAATACATAAATCTCTGTTTTATCCTTATGACTATCCCCTAAAGCAGAGAGTTTATCAGAGATATGAGAGCAAGTGTATTTGTCTACAACCGTTTTATTAGCATAACAAAATCAGAAACAATTACAGCCTCTTACTTTTTTTTTGTCCTTGTGCTAATTATTATGATTCAGTTATAAATAGACCTTTCACAATTGTTAAGGGTTTGTGTAGCTACAACGTGTAGTTACATATTCAGGAAGGTGCCGGTCCAGCTATGGCGTAGCGTATGGAACTCTCTGAAGACTCCCCTGTAGATTAAACATAGTACTATAAATCAAGCATTAGGCAGGAAACAAGTTCGTCATCCGTTATTCTTTATCTGTACTTGTTATTAATTGCTGAATTTCATGCGAGAGAAAGCAGACTTGAATTATTGCTTCACTAACTGACTTCAGTTCAAGGTGGCTCTTATGAGGTTGGGAGACACCCCCACAGGTCCCAACCCCTGCATTTATCGCAGATGTACTGAATTGAACCCCAGTGTATAGAAAATATCTTGTTCTCAGTAGCAGAGCAATCCAGTTTAAGTAGTTACGCAACTTTAGAGCCAGTGTAATCTACATCAATACTTGCATTAAACAGAAAACCGATAGCTGCCAAGAGGCTTGATGGATTCAAATGCAGTATAGCACTCCTGTTCTGACAAGATGTTTTGGACTTGCTCCTCATAACGTGCACTGTCAAGCAGTAAGAAGGGGTTGACATTAAAGTTCTGCATGCATACGAGGATTTCCTCGGGTCACGGGGTGGCAGCGCACTTGACTGCTTGCTTTAAATGTGTTCACTGAACTGATCATGGTGATTTCATCTTTATCCTCACCCCACAGTTCTAAATTAAACTCACCGAGCAGGTCAGTCAGATCTGTCAGGAACACTAAGTCCAAAAGCTACTGGCAGTCCTCTAGTTTTGCATGTTTTCAAGCTTCAGAAAATCTTTGATTTCACGCAACCCTCTCGCCAGGACTTTCCCACTACTTAGCCATCTAACATTAGTTTGAAGCAGTGGGTCTGTCTTCTGCAAATAACCTAGTACACCTAGAGCATTTCTTTAGTAGAAACAAATGGGTTTAGAATTTGACAACGTTTTGTACATTTTAACTTTGCATACAAGTACTTTTGTGCAGTCTGGTTACTATTCAGTTATTTCCTTACTGTGAAACATTGCAATCGTGTATGTGAGAGACAACAGGGAGTTTATTTATCACTTTGACCATGAAGAGACAGTAACATGTTGAAGTTGTTTACAGATAGAGATGCATAATTGTGTCTACCTTGATTAGAGGACATAAGTGGATGGATATTGGGTACAGAAACAGGAAAAACTGTGTCATAACATTTAGTAGCATTTAAAAAGAAATATAAAGTTCATGTTTAAAGTGTTTTTTTTCTGTGTAACAGTCAATTGAGTCTGTTAGGTTACCTGATTTTTGTAGTGGCTGTCTAAAAGAAAACAAACCCCACCTGTGCATCGTCCCAGCAGTGGGGCAGCTCGAGTCTCCTGATAGAAAAGAGCATTTAGACATTTGTAGTTATTCATATAAACACTGGTGTATAATTTTGTGTATGGTGAACGTGTAAACCACTGCACTATGGAGCTACTACAATAACGCAGCTGCTGGCACCTTGTTTACTTCCAGTTGTTTACTTGCTCTTAATGCAAGCATCAATAAAACATTGTTCAGTATTTTTTTTCTATATCTTCAGAAATGTCATTTACGCAAATTTTCTTGAAAAATTGTGATATCTAATTACAGTTGTGCATGACTGTCTCTGGAAGAGAAAGTTACTATTGTAGCTTTTGTCTTTGTCTTTGCCAAAGTGCTGGTTACCACAACGCTATGTATATCCTCCCAGAAACTCAGATTCTTAAACACTCCAACATTTGAGTGAATAACAACCTCTGCATTCTGTTTGCTTCCGGTGGATCTCTGAGGATCCTAAAGAAAACCTTTTATCAGAGAGTACAGTGAAGGTGCCTTTTCTGGACAAGCGAAAAAAACAAAACAAAACATTATGTCAGACGGTTGTTGTTATTGTATTATTAATATTAAAACCTGCACTCTGCATTGGGGAATTACCGGAATAAGATGCCATCTTTGGTCTTCTCTCATCTCTGGTTTAAGTTATAAACCAGTCACCTCCTGATGGAGTGAGTCCTCAGTCACCTTTTCCAAGGTGAGAGCAGCTGGGCCACTCCACTCCTGCCTGTCTACTTATCTAGGAGGTTATTTTTCTAATCCAATTGAGTGCTCTTACGCCTTATTGGAGTATTAAGACCAAACTCACAGGATTAGAAATGGGGTTTGGGAATTTAACGTCTTTTCACTGGAGCTGCAGCTGGTTCAGTCTTAACTGACTACAGTCAGTCACGCCTAACCTTTCACATACACACCACCCTCAACATAATAAACTGTATACACACACACACACACACACACGTTTCCTATTCAAATCCTCCCTGCTGCTGTTGTCATAAAGGTTCAGGGATGGTAAGTATATGTGACACCCTTATAGATATGAGTGTCACCGATAAGGACCTGGTGGATGAGAGAAGTGGCACTGCCGTATAGCAAACTGATGGGTCTCGCAAACAAATTTAGTTATTTACACATTCAACAATCCTCCCGTGTCAGATTTTTAGGGGAAGCTCTTATTGGGTGGGATGGTTATTAAAATATTTAGGCATTTCCCATTTTGAATTTTTAAAGCTGTTGACTTTACTGAGACACTTGAGGCATATTTCCTCAATGCAAAGTGTATCTAAAAGGCATATTTGCGGAGGCTGGTAGGCTTTTAGCTGTTTCATTTATTGTACACAAGTGACAGATTTTCCCATCTCATACTTTTTGCTATTTGGATGGTTGCTTCTTTCCATGGATCGCTGTTATGGTCCATGGGTTCAGATAAGTCAATAACATTACAATTTTACCAAACACTTAAGCGTAACTTGTTTGCTTCATTGTATTTTCAGTCCACTCTACCTTCGTGAAGGCTACAAATTTTGATTCCAAAAAAGGGGATTTGTAGGTTTCATGTGCATTGAAGCAAATGCGGTCATATTGTCTGATACTGGGAATACAACGGGCAAATGGGTCTTGGTACCAGTTTTGTTCCATACTTGGAATGGCTCAAACTGGGAGCATTTCAGAAGCAGTGTTCAGTCTGTATAATCTTTTAATTTGAAAATGGATTTGATTCTCTTTACCATTCCTGTGACTTGATTTCCTGGCCCCCTTAAGTGATCTGTGCAACTTCACTGCTTTGGTTTAAAAAAAAAAAAAAAGACCTGCTTTTTTAAGCAGCAGAGAGTGGAGAACTGCTGCAGCAACACTTCTGAAACATCCGCTGGCATTACAAGTCGTTTTGTGAGAATGAAAAATGTGACCTTGATGACAAAGAAGAGGCTATCTTCAGCTGCTCTGTTATTCACGAGGGGTCTTCACAGTGGGTATCTCCGTATGTTTGGTTTGGCAGAGTTTTTACGCTGGATGCCCTTCCTGATGCAACCCAAAAAGGACTTGTGTCTCCTCCGGGATCCACTCAGGGCACGATCAGTAGGCGAAAGTGTAAACACTTAACCTGACCTTGACCTTAAGCCCAGTTTAGGTGAACACCCATTAGTTGATCAGTAATATTTAAGGAAGAATAGAGATTCTTGTGAATGCTGATCAGTGCATCCCTTGCTGTGAGCTCATTGGTCAATTTTACCATTTAAGCCATTTATACATGATTTTTGTAAAGTGATCCTAAGGAGTGGCCAGTTCACTGCATGCTGCTTTGTTATTGACATTTGTTTGCCGTGGTTTGAAGCAGTTTATATCTGCTGTAGCCGTTTTCAAAGTGCTGATAAAAAGGTGAATAATTACATTGAAAATGATAAAAATCCAAAAACATCATAAAAAGGAACAAATATAAGACAATATAAATAAATAAGATCACTGTCTAATGTTGGGTCAAAAGCCCGGGAAAAGAAATGTGTTTAAAAATGAGTTGTAAAAATGGACAACATAGGTCACTATTGCACTGCAAATGGGCAGCAATAGAAAATGCTCTGTTCTATTTAGGATTTGCATACAGGCAACGAAATACAATTTCCATTTAATCAAAAGTGCAAGAGCAGTAAGTGCAAGAAGAGCATATTATATACAGATAAGGTAGTATAAAAGGTGGCAATAGTTGTGAACAGATTATGAAGAAATAATTTAAGTATACAGATTTTTATATTGCTACACAGAGACCAAATGTACAGATGTACTGTTGTATACATGTATAAAGATATACAGATGATCTGTATATGAGCTTTCACTTAGATTTCTGCATAAATTGGCGTTACTGGTCAGATGACTGGTGAGCTAGTGTTAGAGTAATCGAACCAAGACTATAACAAAGGCATTAATACTCTGTAAATTCTGCCTATGGAGGTAAGGTTTTACCTTTGCCAGTTACCCTAAAGAACCTAGATTTCACTGCTGCACCTAGTAAACTGTCCAGTTTAAAGTGACTGTCCATTAAAAAGCCCAAATTTGAGGGACCAATCCAAGAGGAGGTGGGTCAATACTGGGTCTATACACCACCACTTCCCTTTTCTTTCTTTTCATTAAAACATAAAATGTTTAAGGCAATCTAAGCTATGATTTCATCATAAAATGCATTCTTCTGCCTTAACAGGAGATAGAGGAGACTATCATCAGCGTAGCAGGTAAAGTGAGGAAATGAATGGCCCTAAAATTGAGCCCTGTGGAACTCCATGTAGCAGGGGAGCATTGCAGGGATCAGAATCAGTGAGACGGACAGAAAATAGTTAGGAAATTAGGCCTAAAGCAGTGCCGCAGATATCCACAAGATGCAGTGAATGATGCATTAGGATATCATGTTCAAAAGCAGCGGTTAAATCAAGCAGAGGAAGAATTACATAGTCACCAGCATATGTACTAGGAAGGGTTTTAAATACGGATTGAAAGAACTCCCGGATATCATGCTTCTCCAAAAAAAAGGCCAGTTGAAAATTGGTTGCTATTGGACATTTTAACCTCCAGTTGCCAAGGTAACCCTGTAATGTAATTGCCACCCACTCATATGTCAAAGGGCCCAGCAGATGCCTGGTTTAAAATGTCCTCCAGTGGGTTATCTGATGTTCATATATCAGCTAAGGAATCAAATATTTTACACTTGCAGTTAAAAAAGAATTGGAGTGCTCCTTGATACCTGAGTTTATAGTAGAAAGTTGGAAATTTCAAAATATACTCTAACTTTCACATAGTTTACCACAGTGTTAAAGAAGTAAGAGTATACATTCAACTTTTACATTGTGTTTGTGTTATTAGTTGGTGCTTCAGAGCATCAGAATAATTGTTGAAGGTTCACTGCTCAGCTGGCTACATGACAATGATGGAGGGGGTTATCCAGCCCAGAGAGCTCCAGCGTGGCCCTGATTCCAGTGTTAGAACCAGTGGGAGAGTCTGGTACAACCCAACCGTGGACAATAACTTGTGCTAGCTTCAGAGCAGAGAATTCAGGTCTTGTCAAAACCATGCGGCTTAGCTGGCTTATCCAGTGCCTGTGCAAAATATTGCGGCTGTGAACGGGAGCAAAGTTGACTTCTCCCGTTGTAAGACGGTGATGTTGTGTTTAAGCTGATGCACTGCTGGCTCAGCGGTTGAATTGATATTTTTTGTTTGTGCTTCTTTTCACGTTGACTTTAGTGATCTTTATTTGGCGCGGGAAGGGTGCCACATTTTCTCCATACAAGAAAAACCCTCATGTCTGAGTGTCAGAATCCTTTAATATGTTGATAAAGCCAGCAACGTTGCATATCACATGGGCTTTAGAAACAAAGAAGACTAAGGTTTCCGAGATTTAACGGGGATTCACTTGTCATTTTATGTCAGTGGGCACGTTTTAATCCCTCGTTGCAGGTTACAGGCACAGTTCATTGGTTTAAGAGGGGAAAAGCCTCATTTGATCGTGGCACAGTGCCTGACCCAGTTGACAGCATTTGCCATATTGTTTGGGTGTTGATTAATCCTAATGCAGCTTCAACAAAGCTGGCTGTGGCGTGAAAGTGGAGCAACAGAAAGGCCTGGTGCCAAATCCAGAGAGTAGCGCAAGTAATATGGAGGCAAAATCTCACAAGTCCCCTGAGCATGTGCTCGACTGTAGAGATGGCCACAGGTTGTCGACAAACACACACACACACACTCTTGCACACAGCATACTCACACTTCCACCTCCTCTTGCCTGTCTCCCTTTATCATTTGTTTCCTCCCAGATCTAATGTAGTGGTGGGAGGGTCAGGGGCAGAGGGTGCACAGGCATTATTAAGCCCACTTGAATTAACAGAACAGCCCCCAGCCTTTCCTCTAAAGCCTCCAGCTGGGGGGAGCTTAATCCCCATGGTCCCCTGTCTCGCCCATTAAACAAACTCCCCCCGCCCCTGCTCCATTGCTCTGCTGCACACACACAGACACACAGTCACGTGTGTCTGTGTGTGTGAGAGAGAGAGCGCAACAAGCTTAACTATGTGTGTCTGATGATTGGGGGGGGAGTGGGGGTACTGGACATTAGTGTGTGCACAGTAATACGCACAGAGGCAAGCATGAGAACGCACAAACATGCACGTTGGCTTTCTTTCCTGGTAATTATTACTCTAGTACATGCATAGAAATAAAAGGATTTTTCCCTTTCAACGTCAATAAGAACCCTCCACACCTCCCTCTCCCTCTCTCTCTCTCACACACACACCCACACACACCACACACACACACACACACACACACATTCTTACCAGCCTCAAGGGTCTTATCTGCTTTTTGTATCTGGGGGACAAATTGAATGTGGGGCTTGACACACGCAGGCCAGCAGATGTCTGGGTCATTGAGGTTAGGCCAGCTGATTAGCATGACAAACACAGCCCTGCATGTGCCCCCCACCCACCAACCCACCCAAACATCACCAACCTGCAGGAGGCCCCTCATTTAAGTGGCCGAGTAGAGGCCACGGGTCACAGGTGATGTTGATTTTGGTGAAGGGCCACAGTGGATGGTTGTCAGAGTGCTTTGGGGGTTGGTTAAAATGGAGGGGTGTAGATTGGTACAGCCTTTCTCTTGTTGAGCACACACACATACTGACTTAGGCTCAAGTAGGCAGAAAAGATGCAAGTACAGATTCAGAGCCGGACTTATACCTCCTGCTGTTCGTTGGCTTCCCCAACTCTGCAAATGCACATTGTTGACCTGCGAGCTGGGTCTGTTCCTTTTTCTTCTTTGTTTGTAAACACAGAAAGCCCACCAAAAAAATGAGGAAACACTGCAGTGCCAGCATGATTTTCATGCTTTCTTCTTCTTCTTCAGCAACCCATTTATGTGTTTGGTTGTAGAAGAAACACTTTCTGCTCACCTATAGAGTAGATCAGAATTAGAAAAATGCTTGTGCCATTGTTATTATATCAGCGATTCTCAATTTTGGGGGTGTACCTGTAGTTAAAATAATAGATGGGTGTAGTCATTAATGTATTATGCTTATTAAAGCCTTGTCATGTTCTTTTTATTGGACCAAGAAATTATCATATTTGGATTAGAGACGCACCAGTTGACCGGTCTGTTTCCACTGCTCGCCTCCCAGCTTGAACTTGAGCGAAGACTCAGGCTTTTCACTAAAGTAAATAGCAGCAAAAACTGCAAAAATATTTGTGACAACAAACATAATGAGTCACTTAAACATGGACATTTTAGAGAATTAACAAAGGAAAAGTGGCTGAAACTAAAGCTATCCAGAACTCAGAGCCAGCCACAAACTAACAGCCTCGGTATGAGCAAAGGATCAAAACAGTTATGAGAAAAATTACAGAGAAAAAAATAGTAATCATAAATGGTAAGAAAATTGCAATTGGTGCAGCTCTAATTTGCATAAGAAGTAAAGTGCTTCAGACGTGTTATAGTTTCTATATGCTTGGGTCCAAGTGACATAAATTTTGTCCACATACTGTGAGTATGAGGCTCCGTGCCTGCAAATTTTATATGATCACACAGACTGAGAAACTGCACTGCAGTGTATCAATTATACACACGGACCCTTCAGGCAGACTTCCAGCAGAATTCCCAGAAGTAGAACAAGAGTGACGATCGGTCCATGGTGTGCGAACTGCAGAGGGGCGCAGTGCAAAGACACATCTGATTAATCTAATTAGGATTTCACTTACCAAAACTTCTTGGATGAACTGAACATAAGAAGCTATAGCTGCATTAAAAATGCTCAAAAAGGCATCAACAGCACAGAGTTAATAGATCTAGTGCAGTGTATTTGGGTTTGCCTTTATGGGCAGGGGTACTTTGGGTTCTGTGGTTCACACATGTATGCCTTCTTTGTGTTTGACTCCATAAATAAGTCGTCTTTTGCACATCATCAGTTTCACAAGTTAACAGGAAAATACGACCACAATTTTGTGAAAAAGGCTGATGAAAATGCAGATTAATGTAAACTTTAATTTAGTACTGTTGGGCGAATATTAGGAGTTGAGTGCATAAAGATAAATTGAGACCGAAAAAGATGACGTTATAAACAACATGCTAATGGACTGGCGTGCATATGGGGGCTTTTCTGGACTTGCTGGCTACTCTAAGCACTTTCGACTTCAGCCCACATTTATACATTCACACGGTGCTTTATTCTATACACTTAAAGCACTTTGTCTGCCACTCATCACTGGCTATTTTAGAAGCACAAGTTAACCTAACGTGGATTTAACCTGAGCACTCAGAGGAAACCCATGCCAGCACAGGGAGAACATGCAAAACCCCAGCCTGGATTAAAAGTAGGACTCTTCTTGCTCAGTGCTTGTCAGTGCTAAAAACGTCACTGTGCTTTATTTATAGTTTTTCATGTAATAAATTGTTGAAGGTTACCGTTTTCCCCTCCTACAGATATCAATGCTACTTTAGTTTGCTGCCACTTCAGTTAAGCAGACGCTGTGTTGCTCGGTGATTCAGATTCTTCACCCCACATCACGTCGTGATATATGCCCTGAGTCAGTTTCAGTCTCATTTTGCTTTTATCATTACTGTTTCCTCTGCAGTTTAGCCAAAGCTTATAGCATACTGTACATTAGTTAGTTTGATTTTTTTAAATAGTTTCCATGCTGTTTTTTTTTAATGCGATATAAGTTTGTCCACAAAGAGGAATATTTTTTATGTATATTATGCATAACAACAAACGCACAAGCACCTTGGCGTTTATTGCACCCAGAGAAGCATCTGGCTTGAACAAAGTACTGAATCAAGGTGAAGGAAAACGTGTCACTGCTCTATAAATGATGCAATTCCCTGCTGGGCCAATCAGTTAGAAAACTCTCACCTTGTGATGATTTTATAAATAAATAACTAAAGGGGAAATTAACATGAATACCCACAGATTGTGAGAAAAGAAATAAACAACTTATGGTATATTTTTAAGGCTAAACCTTTATTAGAGAGCTCGTAAATGCTTGTTATATGCTGTATGTGTTACAGTTACTTTTACAGTAATAAAAATAAAATAATTGTACTTTTAAAATTAAAATATTTTTTCATACTAATTATTTTCATTTTAAGCTCCATCTGTTTAAATCAGCCATAAGCTTCTGTAGTGGCGAGTCCATTATCCATCTCTGATCTGTCTATTTGTCCACCTATTGTTCCTTATTGAGTGGTGTCCAGGTTTTGTGAGCCTCTTTAGCTTCTCAGTGTTTCTTTTTAACTCTGGCTTAGTTCGGCACAGGCAACCAGTGACAAAAAAAACTTTATGTTTTAGTAACCTATGAATTGTGATGGATCACAAGCCAGATGAGTAACTGCGTCATTGACATTCTGCTTCTGTATGATTATAATACAGAAACTAAAGGTTCCACAGAAGCATGAGACTTGCAAGTTGAGTTGTCGGTGCATCACTTTGTCGGCTCAGGCTGCTTTGCTTTACACAAAGTACCACAGCAAATTTACCAGAAAGAATGTGACTATAAACAAAAACAGATGTCATGTTTTTGGTTTCGCTCAAATCTGCGGGAGATACTGATGTGTGTTTCTGAGTGTGCGTGCACGTATTTCTGCTGCATTGCCTTCATGGACGAGGCCTGCATGTCAAGGTTACAAATTTACAAGTAATAGACGGCTTTGTTCACATGCGATGTCCTTTTGTTGTCTGTATACATTCTTCTCTTTTAGCATGTGTAAAAAGTGTGTGTGTGCGCGTCTTCGCAAGTTCCTTTTAAAGTGTGTGTATGTGTGTGTGCGGTTTTCTCGTGTGGGAGTTAATGTTGGGGGGATGTAGTGAGGAACTGCATCAGTATTCAGCAGTTGCTTCCTAGGAGGAGAGTGTGGGAGGTGGGAAGAAAGGAGGGTGGCGGTGGGTGGGGTGAACCTTCCCCAGAGCAGAACGGTGCAATGGGCTGGAACAAAGCGGCTCAACGGGAGGCGGCTTGATTGCCCCTGCCTGGCCGCGGCCCGCAGATCCGCCAATGCGCAAAGGAGAATTAGCTGTTCTGTTTGTGTGCCTAACAGCAGTAAGGCCATGACTGAAACAATATGTCACCACATCCCCACCAACAGCCTTTTCAGAGACCATTCAACAGCAGGGCAATGAGAACCTCCGTTGTTCACTCTGTCCTGGTCCCATTACTATTAAAAACTAATTTACATACTTTGGGCGTAAACATGAAATCAAATAGAGCTTATCAGCATATACTTGAAATTAAAATACTTTGATAGAAAACATCACGTGCCAAAGAAGTTTGGTGTTCCCCCCGGTGTTGCCCAAATGTCAGCGCTCCAGCTTTCTCCTTTCATTGTTCGCTTACTTGTTGCAAACTTATCTAATCTTCCCTTCTTCGGTCCCGTTCTCCTTCTTTGGCTGTTGTAAGTAATAACCTTGGTTTTTACAAGCAGGCATCAATCATCTACACAGCCGTACTGGGTGTAATCTTAAAGCCCCCCTTCTGCGAGTCTGGCTTTAATCTCAGCCATGGTTTCCAAACCCACAGTACTGTCGGCCTCGCCACTTTCCCCACTTTTGACAAATTGCCCATTTCCCTTGGCTTTGCAATCTCTGCACTCTTTTTTCCTGTGTTGTGTGTGTGTGTGTGTGTGTGTGTGTGGGAGAGAGTTACACTATGCCTCCCCCACCCTTATGTTAAGTCTTATTGTGTGTGTGTGTGTGGATATAGTGTACTATATTTTTGTCCACAGGTGCATCTGTGTTTGCAGGGCAGTGTGCCGTAACTGTCATGTTTGTGTGTGTTTGTACTGTGCACTTGGCTGGCCTTGCCCGGGAGGGGGGTCAAGATAGTTCAGAATGGGGAGGGAAGGTAAGACATGCCAAGCCTATGTTTGCAAGGGCACTTCACTCGAAGTGATAAAAGTAGAATAATCCCCTTTAAAGCGTCTTAACGAGGTCAAATCTGTTGGGCTGCAAGAGGGAGGTGTGTGTGTATGTGTGCTTGTGTGTTGTGGGGATAATGCTGCAGAAATGGGGGTAAGCCTCTGCTTGGTTTGTGAGAGATAATAATCAAAATCAAATTCCTGGCCGAAACAGGATTAGGCTCTCCCCGTGCTCTAAAGCCCCTGTCCAGAGCAGCTGAAGACACAATCCTATTCCTCAGCCTCTCCTCTCTGATACACACACACACACACACACTTAGCCGCTAACATAGCAAGGCTTCCTTTTGGCCCAGACAGAGTTGGCTGGGGGTGAGCTTGGATGTGGGCCAGTTAGCCCTGTCCCTCTCTCAGATCACTGGGCTCATATGCTTTAGTCCAAACACTAATCCGGGATATTTAGATGGAATTGTTTGGTTGGAGCTATTCTTAGATGGAGGATGTGATCTTGTTTGCTGCTCGTGTATTAGCAAAAAGCTTAAGCCCTCAAAGGCTCTGTGAATCATGTCAGGATGGATTTTTGCTGAAACGTTTGCCCAAATAAACGCACACACCATGTGTTCGTTTCACCAGTACAAAGAGACGAAATGATGCTGAAAGTGGATTGACTGCAGTCGTGCTGAGACCAATGGCGATGGGTTATATATTTATAAATGCAGACAGCCATTGTTTACAGCACATGTTGGAATCAGTCTGAGTCAATGAGTGTAACTCATCTGCGATGTGTGCCTTTGCCATAAAGTCAGGTGGTTGTGAGTCTGTTATATTCCTTTGTAAGAGCAAGGTTGCCGAGTACCTATGTCGCTGTTAAAGCCATACTGCAGCAGCTACATCACTATAGGCGGAGGATTTTCTTACTTTCTGGTTCAGTTCTGTGCATTTCTGGCTGGACTGTGAATGCAAGTAGTTCATGTGAATTTCTCTGATGTTGATTTTTTTTTTTAAGTCACAAACAGATTGCACATAACTGCCAACTTCACCCCATTAAATCACAGACTGATAGCAGCCTGACTCCATCTTTGAAACAACTATTTCAAAGACGGTGTGTTCACAAATTCACTTCACAAGGTCGCAATACTTTTGTCGTTCTGCAGTCTCCGTTCTGATTCCTCTGGTCTGTAGCATTATAAAGCTCAGGGCTGAAGGTGTGTTACCAACTGGAGAACCGCGTCACAACGATACATACTTTTGCTGTACACGCAGGTTTGACATGTTATCTAAATTAAGTTCAATTTCAGTGGATACTAGTGCACAAAAACTGCTTGTATAAAATCATCAGACCTGATAAAAGCTACAGACTTCGATTATAGTTATTCACATGTCACTCTTGAGGAAATCTCCCAGTGATTTTAAAATCATGACAGCACACAGAACGGATGCACCAACACTGCATTTCTACTGAAAGGGGCTATCGTAGGTGTGAGAGTAGTATGTAAGTGGTTAATGTCATGAAGTGTTTGTATTTAGAAAAAGAAAAAACTACCAGTATAAATAAAATAACCGTAGCACTGGCTTTTATTTTTGTGTTTCCTGTGTATAATCTATATGTCTTTACTTATTCCTGATGCATAAAGTCAGTAAAATACACGGCAGGGTATATGTTCTGGTTTCAGAATCATACAGAACCTACAGATTCAGATTCATGACCCGTATTTGGTGTACATTATCACTAAACTTTTAGGGCGCTTCTCAGTTTTATGGTTGAAACTCTGCATTATTATTGAGTCCTTGATATTAAAATACGTCTAAATGAAAGCACTTGTACTTGGTGTGAAAGTAAGTTGAACTGGGGCATCGCCTACATGCATACCGTCAGCAGTAAATTACCCATAAAATGTATAATCTCACCATCAGAAGCAACTAAAAAAAGAATACTCTTTATTTTTCGCTTTCAGCAGGAAAAAGAAAATCCGACGGAAATACTTGTTCTTTTCAGTCACATAGGGGAAAAAAAAAGCGTTATGCCTGAATAATAATAATATGCCTATACTCCACACTCAGATGGACAGTGGGAATTTGTGATGGACAGAAAAGCCGGATGGCTCAAATGGCATCCTTGAGACTGTTGCTATGGAGTAAACACAACCTGGCATTGAAAAATAGGCCAACTGTTCGTCAGTGTGGATCTTCTGCATTCATTTAAAAGTGGGAGTGAGATAACATCCAGTCATTAGTGAGTGATTACAATGCCAAGGTTTCATCCCTGCCCCCAGCACACACGCACACACACACATGCACACACACACACACCCCGGCTGAGATGTAAACAGTTAGGCAGTGCTCCAGGAAATACAATCCCCACACTGCTGCTACCCTCAGGCAGGATTTATACTGAGGAGGATGTTTTCCAATGTATCCTGCTGTTAGTGTGTGTGTGCGTGTGTGCGTGCATCAGTGTGTGCGTGGATACATGCTGTTGTCTCCGCTCTGTTTGTGTGTCTAAATGCTCCACTGTATTCATGTATTGTTGGTGTGTCTAATCACTGTAGTGTGATCTATGTGTGTGTGCGTAAAGCTGAGTGCCCTCTGTAATCTCCATCCTTTGCCACTGCTTTTGTCGACTGATCTGTGGAGCAGAAACGGCCTTAGCCTGATTCTTATTTAAAATAGACATTATGGTTCACAGTAGACTTCACATGGATTGGACCAGATGATGAGGCCAGGAAGGGTGGGTGCTTGGGGAGGGGCGGGGGGTAGGGTGGGCGATGAGTGTGCTTAGGGTTGGTGGGTGGGGGATGGAGGTGGGGCAGCAATTTCCTGAAACGATGAATCCCATTTATTCGCTGAAGACTGTCTCAATTGCCTCACCAGCGCACAAAGCTTTTTAATGCTTTAATTACGTCTCAAAGGAGCAGGGCAGAATCAAATTAGAGATTGTCCTACATTTAGGTGCTGTGTGCACAGGCGCATGTGTGTGTGTGTGTGTGTGTGTATTATGCAAATTTTACATGTGAGGGAGTGTGTGTGTGTGTGGGCTGTTGTATCCTTGTGTATGATTCATGGCAGTGAATATTTGTTCCTCTGGCAGCCAAGCACCATATATAGAGGCTTATCACACCCCACACACAGATGTGCACACACACACTTACACACATCCTCTCAACCGTTTACGCTGTCTAGGCTATTCCTCTGCAACACAAACAAAATGATACACACACAGACACACACATTAGCCCAGCTCTCTCTTGGACAAACACATTCACTCTCGCAGCATGCAAGCACCTTTTTTTTTTGTCACCGCAGATGGCATGTGTCACAATATTACGGCAGTATTTCATTAACATTACAGGCATCCATCTGTTGTGTGCTCTCAGGTCCCCGTAGAGCACCTTGTTTTGGTCACTGACAGAGAAAGAGATAATAAACATTGTTAACAGTGTATGTTTCATGGGGCCTGGATAGCCCTGCATACTCTGGTTGTAGAGTGGTAAAAATCTCTGACTAGCACTGTGAGAATTGTGCTCAAAGCTCTTGTACTTTTCTGGATGTCTTATCAGAAAAAGGATTTGATTTTGCTATAGAGTTTTAAAATATCTTCTTCTTCTTCTTCTTTTTTTTTCTTCTTTTTTTTAGATAAATAGCTATATTGACTTATGCAGCCACTTGTTGACAGCTGCCAGCCACTCAATCTATTTTCCCTCCTTCATATGATCCAGTTTGCATTTTACAATCACACTCTTGTCCTTTTATGCAATACAACTAAAAGTAAAAGTAAATATATCTCCACGCCTAAAGGCTTTAGATCAGGCCACCTTTTTCCTCCTCCATTTAGTACAGAAAAATGTAATGTGATTACAGTAATTACACCCAGCACCGCAATTAATATAGTCATTCTCTTTCCCTTAGGGTCGTATGATGCACTGGGGTAAATGACAGCGTTGCCATTGCTGCAAAAAAAAAAAAATGAAATAAAATGAAAATGCATCAAGCCTCAAAGTAGAGAGTGTAGGATAATTACTCAAGAAGCAGTGTTATCAATCAGATTTGAAAATTTCATCAGCGATTTGGAGTCAAAGTTGGGCTAATAAGCATCAGGTATACAAGGGCCAAGTGATGTTAGCAATCAGTTCGGGTTCCTGTAGGCTGCAGACGTAATTTGAACATTGTAAATGTGGAGGAGCAGTATTGTTTGTACTAAACCAAAAATGACTTCTTTAATGTGACATTTTTATTATCTTGCCTGATAATAGTCACACCGATCTATCATTGCTGTTTCTTTATCCAGTTTAGTTTATTAATTGACATATTACAACTATGGCATCCAAAAGCTGATTTCTTATTTCAGGCTGGTAGGCTGTTATATAATGTGAATCTTTTGCTGTTGCATCCAACATTTCTCACCTGTTTCACAAGAGAGTGATGGGACGCTGAGACAGAAAAGGTGTCATTGCCATAAAAGCCCTAATCTGGCCCTTGTGAGTCTTGGTGTTTGGTTTTATGGGGTGTTTTTTAGAAAGTTTTTGCTTCTTTTCTTGCTTTTTTCTGTTTCTTATTTTTCCTCCTTCTGCCTCCACTTCTTTCCTCTTCTTCAGCTACCTGGGGCCGCTGACTCTTTGGCATGTTAAACGCTTGCATATTACAGTTCACATGGAGGAAATCGGATCTTGAGCAGCAGCTCTGCCCTCTGGCACAGGGGGCAACCTGTACATAGACACACAAACATGGACACACAGCGTAGTGTGAGCTGCACGGCTGCCTCTAGCCAAGTGCCTTGTGTTGACACAGGCTCTGTGTGGCACAGGCCCATATAGCTGAGCTGTTGTTTGCTGAGCTTGGTCCATGCTGTACTGGCTAGAGAGATAATGGAAAAGGTTATTCTTCTTTA
Source organism: Hemichromis elongatus (assembly GCA_015108515.1). Lineage (NCBI taxonomy): Eukaryota > Metazoa > Chordata > Actinopteri > Cichliformes > Cichlidae > Hemichromis > Hemichromis elongatus. Next base: position 12,850 of record VUQR01031271.1, on the reverse strand, counting down.
CAGTCGAAGCCTCTGTCTCTAAGCAGCAGACTGGTGTGTTTGGGATTGGGGGGGGGGGTTTTGTGTCTCTAGGCAGAATTATAATGTCAGGGCTTCTCGTACCATTTGGAAGTGTAATGGTCGAGGTCACTGTCAGAGTTTTACTGGACTTAACATTTTTTGTTTTTCTAAATAACACTCTTAAACTTGCTGTGCCTCTCCCAACCTTAACGCTTCTGAATTTCCCAAATGTGTTGTGGCCATAGTACGAAATGCATTTCATACATGTGCGTGATACTGAGCTACTAACAAAAAAATAAAAATAAAACAAAAAAACTTTATCCTGCGAATCAAATAGATCTGCTCTTACAAACTGAAGCTGTCTCGTTGCTTGGTATAGTCTCAGCCTATTGCTCTGTGAATGCAGAGGAGGCTATTTGCAGTTAAAAATGAGACTGAGCAGCATGTCGTGGGGAGCAGGGTACAAAGCGACAGGTCATTCCTAACAATGTCGGGCTAGCTTCCTGTAAGTGCTGCAATCAGAATTCTGATGTTTTTTGTACCTGCTCGATCGTAGAGGGGAAAATGTCTTTCTTTTTTCTTTTTCTTTTTTTTTCTCCAGTGTGCCCGGTTAATTTTGAATGCACAGACCACTCTGCGCATTCAAACATGGCTTTGAGTTAAACCAGTTTAAAGTAACACAAACTTTTAAATAGGTAGCCTTACTATCTTTAATCGTCTTTTACCAGTGACACGGATAATCAACCCGTGTAGCTTTGACCTTCCAAAATGAATATGAACTTTTAAGATTCTTTTTAAAGGCATCAGTGGGCACCACAATATCTCACAGAGTTGAGCTGGCACCGAGTATGCTGAAGGCTGCTGCAGAAGCTTGGGTTTGATTCTGCCTCAGACCATTTGCTGTCTGCTTTCTGTGCTTTCCTATCAATAAATGCCAAAAATGACTCTTTAAAAGAAGACAACAGTGAAGCACAAGTAATGGTCCTCATCACCATAACAAACTCAATTTGACCTGACTTTCACAGATCGGCCATAACATTAAAAACAATGAGTGAAGTGAATTCAAATGCAGTCCTCTGAAGGGAATCCCTGGATAGGAGAATTTAATTAGATTTTTACCTTGAAAAATACCACCCACCTTAAAATTTTTGGAAACCAGGGAAGCACCCACAAGACGGCGCTTCCAGCCATAATCCTCAGAAATTACTTGAGGAGAGAAGGCACAGCTCCCAACATCACTGAGCCTCCAAATGACACGTCAGAGCGAGCCTGATTCATGGAAACCCTGCCCACAGCAATCAAAGTATCCGCTTCCAATATCCTCTTTCCAGGATAGCACGGGGGGAAATTCTCAGAAATCCTGTGTCTGTGCCCTACTATGTCGTACCTGTTTTGTTGGCATATGGGTAACTTACAACATAGTCACTGTAGTTATTCATAACAGTACTGCTGTCTTGACTGAAACACCTTTTAGTGAAGGTTACGAATGATCTTCTTACAGCCTCTGACAGAGGACTCATCTATGTGCTTGTCCCACTAGATCTCAGTGCAGCGTTCAGTACTGTTGATCATAACGTTTTATTACATGCTGTTGGTATTGAAAGTACTGTGCCGCAGTGGTTTGACTCTTATGTAGATGACACCCAACTCTATCCATGAAGCCAGATAACACACACCAATTAGTTAAACTGCAAGAATGTCTTAAAGACACAAAGACCTGGATAACCTCAAATTTTTATGTTATAATTCAGATAAAACTGAGGTTATTGTACAGAGCCCTCTTCTGTGGAACCAGCTGCCAGTTTGGATTCAGGAGACAGGCACCCACTCTACTTTTAGGATTAGGAACCAGCTGGAATAGATTTAGTGTCCTGGGAGATTCCCATGATGCATGGAGTGTTCACAATATGGTTATACACCGCTCTGCATTTCAATATTTGTTATTATTATCTCTGGCTCTCTTCCATAGCACGTCTTTGTCCCGTCTTGATCCACTCACCCCCCAACCGGTTGTGGATGAAGGTCACCACTCCTTTCCTTTAGCCTGGTTCTGCTGGAGGTTTCTTCCTGTTAAAAGGGAATTTTTCCTTTCCATTGTCGCCAAAGCGTCTGCTCATAGGGGGGTCATATGATTTCTGGAGTTTTCTCTTTTTTATTATTGCAGGTCCTTTACCTTGCAATATAAAGCGCCTTGAGGCAACTGTTGTTGTGATTTGGGGCTATATAAATAAAATTGAGTTGAATTGAATTGGCCATCTATTCCGACTCAACACATGCTTTACAAACACTGCTGGTACTGTTACAGCGTGGCAGAGAGACACATAACGTCCCCTACTTTTATAAAGTATCTTTTTGTGTACCTATAAAAGTGTTAGTTATACAAGAAGCAGGCCTAAATGTTTACTTACTGTCACTCAAATTGAAAGCTGGAATCACAAAAAGGAATGTTAAGATAATGATTACCCACTTTGTATTACCATTTTGCCTCATGCATCATCAATCAATAGGATGTTACGGCTCACAGCATGTGCTGTTTTTCATCATGGCCCTGGCTAATAACTCATAAGGTTGCTTCAGCACTGTAAAGAAGCAGTGTGTGCCAGACCGAGGACAGACCGAGTCTGGGTTATGTCTATTGAAGGTTAAGTAGGGGTGTGTTTTAATCTATTTATGGCTAATTATATCTCTGTGTGGGTCAGGTTTGTGTGCGGGCGTGTAAGGGAACAGTTCGTTTGCAGGGGTTCAAAAAGCTGGCAGGAACGTTAGGTTTAGATGTTGCTGTATTTGAGCATGCACGCAGTTTCAGGGTTTTTCATTTGGCGCGTCGCACTTGGAAACATACTTGGCAACCAATTTCTTCGTAATGCTTTGCTCGTTGGACTGTGGCAAATTGAAAACTGTTTGATTTCATGTTCGTGTTTTTAATTATTTCTCCCACATTGGTCTCTTGCACCTATCCTGCTTTTTTTTCCCCCTTTCCTCTTTCAACATGGTTCTCAGTGGTTCATGTCTAACGTTTTTCTCTCGATGTTTTTGCAGGCCTCATCGCAGCAGCTGAAATTCACGACCTCTGATTCCTGTGACAGGATCAAGGATGAGTTCCAGTTTCTTCAAGCACAATACCACAGGTGAAAAAAACCACTGCACGCAAACAAAATTGAAAAGCCGTACACATGACAGCCTATTAAGTGCAGCTCCTTTTTAATTAAGGAACATATCCCCAGGCTGTAGATGTGTGTTGTTGTTTTTTTTTTTTTAGGATTTCTGTTTATTGAACATACTATGTTTGTGTACCAGTAGCTGATATGTTAAACATATAAACTGAGCTGCGTTATGGCAACAAAAACCTACCATTTCTTGGTCAGGAATGGCTTTTAATGTGGATGTATGTACGCTTTGTATTACATCATGTAATCACTCACAGTTACACTTGGAAACTGCCTGACTCTGCAACTAGCTAAAACTCAGGAACTGTGAAGTAGCTTAAATTTGTTGGGCGTATTCAGAGAATATTTACTTTCTTAATATTAAAAATTCAGATAATAATATTGATATATAATTGTATAGGAATTGCAAAGAAGTAGCAAACAGAGCATTTTTCTGATGGTACACGTCCTCTTAGTTAAATTTAATTGAATACTTAACAAATTTAATTGAAGAATTACCAAAATATGATAACAGTGCCAGAGTTAAGTATGTATTTTCACTTAAAAAAACACTAAACAAACGGTATCATTGTTTGCAGGGAAGCTTCAAGAATTGAAATGAAAATTGTTAGACTTTTTAAGACGAATGTTTGCAGCCAAGCACAGTGTGAACTCGAAGGGAACCCTTCTTTGGTAAGAAAAAAATCGAGATGTGTGCCTTTGTTTCAGTAGTATCTCAGCTCTGCCGCCATACTGCACACTAAGGAAGCGTTTATTGACTCATACCTAAATCAATCTCGTTTACCCTCGGCTATTGATCTTCCTTTACTGCTTAAATACCGCTACAGCTCCAGAAGTCTGAGGTGCTTCCAAATTCCGACCTTCACTGATCTGTTTGATAGCTGTTGTAAAGAGGAGGGATGCCACGGGGTCTGCATCAAGAAATCCAGTCTTTGTGAGAGTGGAGTCTTTGAAGCCTGTCTTCCTTCCTGAGGAGGTTGGTTTGTTCCTCTGTACCTGTACACCCAGAACCTTCCAGAGGCTTGCCTCAGCCGGTTACAGACACAGGCAAAGGCAGATGAAAGCGTAACACATTGTGTGTAAAATCCTTGCTGTGGTCTGATCGCTTTTGTTTGTAGGGGATTCTAAAGCTGCAGTAATGCCCTGCGCGTCTTCTTCCTCGACTTTGGTTTTTGTAATTCCCACAACAGTGAGCAGCACCATTTAACCCCCTTCAGAGAGTCACGGCGCAGTTGAAAGAATGCCTTTTTTGTCTGAGCATACAGAACATGCATACAGTTCCTATTGACTCAGGAGGGGAGCTGGGATTGGGTGGGGGGCTTGGGAGCCATAGACGAGGCTTTGTAGTATTCTGCTGAGCTGCGTGTGTCTGTTGCTGAAGACTTTAAAAAGGCAAATGTACCGCAGGCGTTCCCCCGGGTATAGTACCGAGCATTGTAGCTGTCGCTGTCTTCTTCTTCCCACCCGACAGCCCACCCTCCTTCCCCCGTCTCTTCTCCCCTCCCCTCGTTCACATGCATAAATAGATCAGGGAATACATAAATCAAAATAAAGATGACAGCAGGAGCGATTTAGAGGCGGAAGAATCGGCAATAAAACTCCATCAAAGTGTCGTTTGAGAACAGTGGCGCAGGCCCGGGGGCTGCTGAGCACCAATCAGAGGAGGCACGGAGCCAATCCCAGGTAGGCTGGCAGCGGGGACGCCTGTTGTCATGACAACCCACCATACAGCCTACGCATGTACACAGGGATGGCGGTAAGGGTTTTATGTAAGTGGGAAGGGGAACATTTTGGGTGAGTGGAGGCTGCTCGTACGAACACAGGATTAAGGATTAAAATCACCAGCCCAAAGGAAAAACATTTTTCCACATGTCAGTGTTATCAGGTTGGACATCTGTTGCTTACCAAGGCGTGAGCAGTCGTAACCAGATATCCTTAACTTGGACCAGCCAACAAGTACGCACCTTTATTTTGCTCGGTTGCATTTTGGCTGCAGCTGTTCTCAGTTTCTTCGTATCAATAAAAAGAGACAGATGGTTGATACGATAAATGTTGAGTGTTATTGCTCCAAGTGGGTCACTGTTTACATGTTTGATACAAGTAGAGATTGTTGAGAAACATGGTCACGCACGAAGATGACATCCTTGCTTTCAGCAGCAAGAACCAATCATTTTATTAGTTCAAATAATATGGCGAAAAAATAATAAAAATAAAGGCCATTTAAAAAATGTTACTGATATGAAGACCGCAAAGTTGATACTGGCAGCAGAAACAGAAAGAAACCTCAGGCATGACAAATGTTAAACTAAATGTAATAAGTGGAAGAACAAAGTAGCCAAAAGGAGAAGCTGAAACTTCAGAACAACACAGAGACGCGGAGAAAGACGGAGGCAGTAACCCAGACAGGAAAACAGGCGAGGAACTCGGATGAACTGACAAGTAAAGGAGGAAGAGACTATCTATAAATACACAGAGAAGACTAATTGGGAAAGAAGACTCAGGTGAATCTAATGAGGGCAGAGCAGACGAGGGGAAAAAGTCAAACCGACACACAAGACACACAAGGTGACTTATTAACAAAAAAACAGGAAGTAACAGGGTTACAGAGTTGTTAACAGAGTTCAGAGTGACAGAAAATACAAATATAAAACGATGGGAGACAGAAAAGGAAACGCAGGAGACGGAGCGGGGGGAGAAAGGTAAACTGTTTGGCTGTTAGCGTTTACAGTAGAAAGAGCTGCTGTGAGAGCTGAGATAAGACAGAAGAGGATGTTTCTATCCACAAACACAGATATCCCATCATCCATTACTATAGTGGGAAAAGATTTTTTTTTTAATTCCAGAAGGTAAACTTTAATATATTCTTTTTTAACTTTTTAGTTTTGATTTTGATGATTATGTTCTTATAGCTCATGAAAATCAGAAATCCAGTAACAAAACTTAGGTTAATTAAATACTACCTAATTTCCTTAAAGTACTTATACACTCAGTACTTGCGGGTCATTTACCGCAAATTACTGCATCAGTGCAGCTTGGCATGGAGGTGGTCAGCTTGTGGCACTGCTGATGTTTTATAGAAGCTTTGATAGTGTCCTTCAGCTCTTCTGTATTTTTGGATCAAGTGTTTTTTGTATTATCAATGTGCTTCAGGTCAGCGGATATGGCTAACCAATCAAGAACTACTGTCAGCAAATGTTTGGGCACGGTGGGCAGTTGCTAAGGTTTGCTGTAACGTTTGCCAACACATGGAAGGATAAAGTGCTTTGAAATCTCCTGGTAGATGGCTGTATTGACTTTGGACTTGATAAAAACACAGTGAACCAATCACCAGCAGATGACACGACATCCTAAATTATCACAGACTGTGGAAACATCACAGTGGACTTCAAACCCCATCCTTGCGTTCTGTGCCTCTGCACTCTTTTCCCATACTTTAGGACCTTGGTTTCCAATGAAATGCTAAATTGACTTTAATCTGAAGAAAGTTCTTTTCCTCCTTAGCCCAGATAAAGCACTTGTGACATTTCATCTGGTTCAGCAGTGGCTTGATATTAGAAATGTGCTGGTTGTATTTCCTTTCCTGAACATTTCATGTGCGTGGTGGCTCGCGATGCACCGACACCAGCCTCAGGTACTCGTTGTGAAACTCTCACAAGTTCTTGGATCAACTTTTCTTGACAATCCACTAAAGGCTGCAGCCTTCCTTGTTTCTTGTGCATCTTTTTCTGCTATGCTTTTCCTTTCTAATCAGCTCTCCATTAACACGCTTCAATTCACTTTTCAGTAATGACCTTCTGTGGCTGTGGTATTCACGATTGTCGTCTGGATAAGAGTCAAGTCAGCAGTTTTCCCAGTAATTGTGGTTGTGTTAAATGAAGTAGACTGAGAGGACCTGTTCCAGTGCTGCTTTTATCTGAACAATGTGTGTTTTTCTTCACCCTGGCCTTTTGTACCCACTGGTAGGATTTATTTTTTTTTTCATGTAACGTTTTTTCTTGTCTGCCAATGATGTCTTCCATGGATCAGCATTGGTCGTCTTCGCCTTTCCTTAACATCTCTGTCTTCTGCTGCCTGAGGCATTCTCACTGCTTAGCAGCAATCCTTGCAGTTCACCCTAGGAGGGCGTCTTACTATTCATGACTGCTCCACACTTCCTGGATGGTGGCATAGACACGAATCTTTGTTCCCTCTTCTGTTTTTCTTTCTTTCTTTGTTTCGTTTTGCTTTTGTTTTTTCTTAGGACACTAACTTTTCTAGCGTAATATTCCAGCTATAAACAACTTATAAACTATTCCAACCATTAAGAAAGCTTCTCAGCAGCTGTTTTGTCCACTGAGTGTGTGGCTTTCCTTGCCTTGTCATCAAACCTTATTTTTTTAGTCTTTTTACAATTGTACAATCATGAACTTCAATATTTAAAATACTGCCTGAGGTCTCTGGAGACTGAGATGTTGCTCTTGGATGATTAATTAATTGGGTGGTTTTTGATTAGCAGCACCTGGCTGCTACTTAACCTCCTGTTTCCTGTAGAAGCAATAAGGAGGTCTGCATAGTCCTGTGAAAACGTGCTTTTTCACATGACTACATCGAATAAAACACATACTCTATATTGCCAAAAGTATTCACTTGTCTGCTTTCACACGCATATGAACTTCAGTGACACCCCGTTCTTAATCCATAGGGTTTAATATGACGTCGTTCCACCCTTTGCAGCTATAACAGCTTCAGCTCTCCTGGGAAGGCTTTCCACAAGGTTTAGAATTGCATTCATGAGATTTTTTTATTTTTATTATTATTATTATTATTATTTTTTACCATTCTTCCAATAACGCATTTATGAGGTCAGACACTGATGTTGGGCGAGAAGGCCTGGTTCACAGTCTCTGCTCTCATTCATCCAAATCAGGTTTCGGTCAGTAAGAAAGGGGCATCCCCAAACTGTTCCCACAAAATCTGAGCATGAAATTGTCCAAAATGTCTTGGTATGCTGAAGCATTAAGAGTTCTTTTTACTAATTAAGGAGTTGAGCCCACCTCCTGAAATACAACCCCACACCATAATTCCCCCAGCTGCTGTGGAAATCCATTCCATGAAGCTCTCTGCGCACTGTTATTGAGCTAATCTGAAGGCCGCGTACAGTTTAGAGGTCCGTAGCGATTGACTCTCCAGAAAGCCGGCGGTCTCTGTGCACCGTGCGGTGCCACAGCATCCGCTGACCCCGCTCTGTAACCTTCCACTTCATGTCCGAGTTGCTGTCAATCCCAGTCACTATTCGCTTTGTTATAACACCACTGACAGCTGACTGCAGGATATTTAGCGACTGGATTTGTTATACAGGTGGCATCCTATCACAGTACCAGGCTGACATACCTTTGGCATTATATTGTGGCTTTTGGTTTTTGTTTTTTTTGTTATCGTGTCCATAAATAACAAATCAAAGTCGGGTAAAGGATGGAGACTCCAGCTCTAGTCTACACTGCAGTAGCTACAGTAAGTATAGAAAGAGCAGCACAATTCTGTGCGTATGAGTAAGCTTACATTATTGGCTGTGTGTAACACGGTGTTCAGTCTGCCAGTTAAGACTAACAGCGGCAAAGACTGAGCCATCGCTCGCTATAATCGAGCTGTCATTCCTGCAGACAGCTGAGAAGAACATCCCTGCATAAATATACACACACCATCAAACAGGTTACAGACTTATCCTAAATCTGAACCTATCTACCATGTGTGTCTGCATATTTTGATGAGTCTTACCCACGCTTCACATCGGATGATTCCGCCTGTGACTGACACGCTATAAAAGGCTGCTTCAATCAAAATCACAGAGGGGCTCTTTTTTTTCCCACCTCTGTCGTTTTTATTTGACAATCAGGCTGACTTGTTGATGCATCCTCCTTTGTCCTGTCGCCTCGCGTGACATCAGCGCTGACATGATTACAGCTAATGGCTGTCGCAGGGAAAGGGTCGCAGAGAACGCGTCAACACTATATTTAGACTTTTTGCTTCGCTGCCTCTTCTTTGATTTAGCGAGCAGACATTTTGGCTCGGCTCGTCTCTGGAGTTCAGAGCGAGTTTGACCTCCTCCTGTCAATCGACACATGTCAAGTGTGGCGAACACGCTGCCACTGACTAATAAAAGCGAGGATGATGATGATGATGGTGCTAACGATGATGATGCAGTTGGCAGCGATGATATAGATGAAAATGGTGGCGGGGGCATGATGAGAACGGAGGTGGTGCTGCTGCTGATGATGATGGTGGCGGTTGAAGCGGTGATGAAAGTGATGACAGTGCCGCCGGTGAAAGTGGAGGTAATGATGATGAAGGGGGTAGAAGTCACCTGGTGTCAGCACTTTTAGAAGGAAGACTGTCGAGCTGAATAACAAGGTCTGACTCTGTCCTCCTCTGTCCTCCCTCTCTCTCCAGTTTGAAGCTTGAGTGTGACAAGTTGGCCAGCGAGAAGTCAGAGATGCAGCGCCATTATATCATGGTGAGTTAAGCTACGTGTGCTGCGCATCAGAGATGATGGTGTGTCTGACTCGAAGTGTCCTCTTTTCACTGTTTTTAACCAATCTAGATTTAGTTCTTGAGCAGCTTCTTTGTTTTATATTTATATATACTTTTTGTGTTTTCACTCTACCTCCTCCATACCTTTCACCATCTTCCCTTTTGCACAGCAAGACATTTTTATAGGGTTTCTTAAAATTGCTTGCAAACGATTTCAGTTATAGCAAAGAAGTGACGCTGCTGTTGTGGTTCTCTTGAAAAATGTCTCCTTTGTTTGTGAGCCTGACAGTTACATTATTAATTTCCAGAAGTCATCTAAATGGTCTTCTGACTCGGATGATGTGCGAGGAGCTCTTAATTAGATTCTTCTTAGAAGAAAACGGACAGCATCGGTTGTTTCAGCAAATGCCCTGGAAAAGCATGCCTTAATGATCAAGCGACATATCCCTTTAGTGTTTGCTGGAACAAAGGCTGTTGTCTGTCAGTGAACAAAGAAGGAAGTTGGGTGATGTTATTACAGAGCCGCAAAGCCTGCAGCGGGAGGAGATTGGACTAAGTGAGCAAACAAAACTTTTGCCGTGCTAATGGATCGTAAAATAAAATTTTTTCCAGCTGTGATTTGAGCAGTTTTGGCACAGACAGATAATGCCGTCCTTCAAATTAGGATGTCGTATCTGGAAAAAACATATTTTTTTTTAACTTAAGTTTGAAGGACGTGTTAGTGAAAGCCTAAAGTATGCAGTACAATCAAATCCAGTTGTGAGCTGGTGTTGATTGTTGCCTTGTTAGGCTTGTTTTTAGTGCTCAGAAATCTCAACACTTAACATGATTGAAATGATGGTATCACGATCCCTAAAAACGAAACCTGAACTGAAATAAACCAGAATTTTTCATGCTTTGTTCCTTTTTGCTTCTGTAGTTAATGTATGTGTTACTGGTCTCTCCCCAACCCCCTCTTCATTTCCTCTTTCCCCCCTCATCTCTCTGTCTCTGTCCACACATTCACATTCACACACAAACATGCACACACAGATGTGCTTGCCTGCTCTCTGCTCCACCTCGGGGCTAATCTCATTGTTGCTGGCCGTAGCTGTGTAGCCGTCTGATGTTTTGCCTCTAATTGATCCTCTGACTGGCTTTAATCTCATCTCATCTGCGCTGCCGCACTGCTCTCTCCACCATCAGCAGGGCAGCAGACACATACAAACACACAATTCCTCTGTGTATCTTTCAGGCAGACATGAGTACACACAGTTTCTCACACACACACTCTCTCAGGCAGTGTCGTCCTTGTGCACATAAGCACACATCCGCTGAAACAAGAGCACAGTCGTGTAAAACGGATTTAATGAAAAACCGATGCCACGAATTTCTGAAAAAAATCGAAACTCTTACTAAAGTGTGTAGTAGAGCCCAGCATATTCTGGTTTGTGTTTTTTCTTTGTGTAATTGCAGTGATTTATCCAGATTATAGGTAATGGTTGATTTAAGCATTTAAATGTTTGAAGAAATGCAGCTGCACAAATTAATAAGGGACATGTTGACTTTTATAGTCAGAAAAATGTTCTGCAGACTGTTTAGTGGCCTGCAGGCTGATATTATCAGCACCAAGTTTTCATTAGGGTTTGGTATTTTTCTGATCAGCTTGTGAGTGATATACAACTTTCAGCTGCTCTGTTTTTTGGCTGTATCAACCAAAGCATCTCTTTTTTACGTTTTAGGAGTGCTCCTTTGCCTCCAGTTCACCCAGTGACTTTGTGATGCATGTGCTAAATCAATTTAAAGGACACTTTAAAAGACAGAAACCAGACAAGGCTGTATACATGCAATGAGTAATTCAAACCTTGATGGAAGCCAAGCTCGGTTTGAGTGTTCTGTGTAGTTTTTATCCCCTTAAACTTTGTGATCCTGCTTTTAAATGACTAAGGGACAGATTATTATCTCTTAGGACCACTTTTTAAAATCCCATATTGTCCTAACTTTTAACAAGATAATGTAAGTCTCTAATGTCCCAACATTGTGTCTATTTCTAAACGGATGGGAGTTCCTGCTCTAACTGAAGTTACAGTTTTGGTTCAAGTTAGCAGCTTGGTGCTACATTAAACAAAATACACGGTTTTCGTGCAGTTACATTAGCATTTTCAAAATGCAAAATTGCAATAGTGACCTTTTGTTTTTCATATGGTTGTCAGAGGATGCTACCAGAAAACCCAGCTGACTTTTGCAGCTGGGTCACATAAAAGGTTAAATAAAACCCACATTCCACCCTGAGGGAAGTACTATGAAGCAGACTGGACGTAGCCAGGCTTGAAAACCCCTGAAACTAGTTTAAGATAACGGATATCACAGCAATGGTTTTCAGCTTCCATTGTTAAGCTGGACTTTCTTTATCAGGTTCTGTCTGCAAACCCAGAAAAAGGTACATAAAATGTGTAAAATAATAAAGTGTATTTTGACTCTTCTGCACAAAATTGTTTAACTGAGTTCTTCTTACATTTGTTATGAAGACCAGATCATATGTTGCTTATATGTTGAATATAAGGACAAGGAAACACTGGTGCTACAAGAAAGGAAAGCTAGCAGATAGCTTAGCTTTCTGTCTTTCATTATTTCTAATGTGATAACTAAACTTTGGACATCTTAAATCTTAAAACCAAAACAGGATACTTTAGTAAATTGGTCTTTACTGCAATTTCAATGGTATATCAGGCTACGTCCACACTAGTCCGGATAGATCGGAAGACGGAGCGTTCGCCTGAAAACGATCCCCGTCCACACTATCGTTTTGAGTCGTTTTTCACACAGTTGCGCGTCCAGTACCGCGCACGTGTGAAATGTTAGACGAGATGACCTGCGTCATTTCCATGTTTTGTTTATTTACTTTCCGGCTCTTTAAAACGAGCGGCGAAATGGCAAGACAAAGCACCGAATGTGTCAAACGGAATGATGATGAGGTGGAGTTGTTGCTCCGAGTCACAAATGAGTTCATATTAATCTTCAGGACGGCCACTAAAAACTTTGAGCAAACGAACCAACTGCGGTACGATGCCGTCTGACCATCTTGGTTAAAGCGGTCACATGACTGCATCATATGACTAACATACGTCATCGTTTTCAAAAGTCTGCGTTTTGGCCGTCCACACTACGCCAAAACGCTGCGTTTACAGATCGATGCG
>VUQR01031270.1:64243-77067 GCA_015108515.1 Hemichromis elongatus | reverse complement strand
TCCACAGGCAGCAACGATCCGCGGAGGGATCCCCGCCCCCTAAAGCCCGTGTCTCAGCTCCGTGCTTGTCTCGCTGGCTCCGCTATGTTGTGTAAAACTGTCTTTCCCCTGCGCGATATGGTGCGCGCGGCTGATTGGGACTTGGTGTTTGTGTATAGAGCTAACCGGCCGCCATTACTGTTCTCTCCCCCGACCTCTCTCTCTCTCTCTCTCTCTCTGTTTCTCCAGATCCGATGGTCAAGGTAGGAGAACCCAGCCGCAATGCCTGACGGGACACATCCATTCTCCTTTCCCTTCACGCTATCCAAATATATTAAGGAACCTTCACGGCTCAAGGAAAAAATAGTAAAATATAACTCGGGGAAATACAGCAGTTTTACCTTTAGCTAGCAGGCACATTGTGGTTGTTCTGCTCGTTTTAAGTACCACGACCACAACTTCTGAATCTAAAACCCCGTCCAGGATCGTACCGACCAATTTTAAACCGTGAATTCAGTACAATAAATTATGCACAATGTATATATTTTGCATCTTTCAAAGGAGGAAACATGCACACACCAACAGGATTTCCTTTTCGATTGTTTGCGTGGAATATTTTCTTCCTTAAATGTTTTAAAGCTTAAATCCGAGCATGTTTTGAAAGTGTACGTAGAAAGTAAAAATACTTGCGTTCAAATGTAGGGAATAACTGTTACCCTAGAACGCACCTATTAACGCATGCGTACCAAATGCCGTGGCTGTATGTCGTTGAATTTCCTCTTTAGTATTTATTTACCTTTACAATACTTCACCTTAATCTGACTTTAAGCCTGTAAACCAACAGCATCGTGTTTAAAATTAAATTAGACTGGGACAAAAACTCGTCAACAGGAGTTCCCGTTTTAGCCCGGTTGATGGGGTTAATGTAGCAACTGGCACAAGCTAACAGCTGGCGGTAAGTAAAACAAACGTTCAGCTTAATGACTGACGTGTTACACAGTTTCCCGACCATCTGAAAGAGTTATGTTGTATTTAAACGGCAATGTAATGCCGAGGCTGTAGGATTCGTTCATGTCCTCTTGAAATACTCCATTGACCCAGTAATGGTAACCCACAAACTCAGCTTTAAATTACTATACAACAAGAAGAGGGTGTTCGAGGTATTAAATTGCAATATCTCATACTATGGGGCAATGGTCTGTACTGATAATATTGACTATACAATCCCTCTGCAGCCAGCAGCCGATCGGAGAATGATCAAGTTCGTGCTAATGGTGAACCGACAGGGTCAGACCAGGCTGTCCAGGTATTATCACGCTGTGGAGCTGAGCAGGAGAGCAGCGCTTGAGGCCGATGTAGTCCGCTACTGCCTGAGCCGCAAGAAAGATCAGGTGTCTGTCTGCGAGTTCCCAGTCTCGTTTAGATCGAATAAATAACATAACAACAGTATGTCTTTAATCCCTCTCTGTTTGCAGTGTTCCTTTGTGGAGTACAAAGACTTTAAATTGGTTTACCGCCAGTATGCTGCTCTGTATATCGTGGTGGGCATCACAGACAGTGAGGTGAGTCTGATCGGAGGTATTTTACACCTCAGCGTTTTCGTCCTTTTAGTGATTAACAGGACGTGTTCTGCTCTTTGCTCTCACAGAATGAGCTGTCCATCTACGAGCTGGTTCATAACTTTGTGGAGGTCTTGGATAAGTACTTCAGCCGGGTGGTGAGTTCAGTTTGATCGAGGTTCTTGGCAACCGCCAGTGCTACCTGCTACCCCTCAGCCTTATAGTAGATGCATCTGTGGTAGAAATGTGAAAATCCTAAAACGCCTCTGACCTTAAGGTCAAGGTCACAATGATTCCAGCTGATCTATTTGGTAGATGCACCTTTGAATTAGTAGACTCTACCATTCTCGAGTTTTACTGCTGATGGGTTAAAAACCGTTGGATTCATTATCATCATGTCTGTAGGTCTTAAAAGCAGTTAAAGGGTTATAGTTTCAAAAATATATTGTATACTTTGTGAGATGTGTGTAACAAATGAAGACTGTTGAATTATAGAACGCTGCTGCTATTTGAATATTTCAGTCTGTGTGTTTCTCTCTACAGAGTGAACTGGATGTATCCTGTAACCCAACCACAGCTCCACACACTGTGTTTTAGTATGAGTCTCATACATGCGGTGCATATTTTACCAAAGCCTAGTCATTTTAATTGCTTATTAATTTAAAATCTCTTTTACACCAAATGTCAGAGCCAATACTAAAGCTTCATTTACATTTTCTAGTTTACATTAACATCAGTAAATGTTCAGTAGGTGTGTTTGTCTTTATTTCCTTGACCCTTTGCCTTCATCAGATAATGTTCAATCTGGATCGAGTTCATATCATCCTGGATGAGATGATCCAGAACGGACACATTGTGGAAACAAACAAGAGCTGTATCCTCGCTCCCCTCACCGCCATTGACAAGATGGTGGACAGCTGACAAAAAGAAGAAAGGAGTTCAGTGTTCTTTAGGCCAAAAAAAAAAAACTCAGTGCCAACATGAACTCTGGTCAGTATATTGATACACATCTGTACAGCGTGTGTCCAGATGTTTGAGCTGCACAGCTGAGAGCAGGAAGCGTCCCTCTGAAGTTGGCCAGTTTAAATTATCCAGGCAGAAAACTAGTTATGTGAATTTACTAATTTACTGGAAATGGATTACATTTTTTAAAATTTGTCTTTTGGGGTATAGACAGACCACAGGGATCGTTTCGCCTGAGCTGGCCACACATGTCAAATATGTGTAACAAACCAAAATGTAAAGACATTGAGGTATTTTTTGTATAAACCTAAAACATTAATAAAACATATTTTAAAAAAGCTGGTGAATATGTAATAAAAATGTCATGTCCCAAGTACTGAAACAACATCTGCATAATAACTTTGAGAAATATGAACATTTTTGGAAAAAGGCTACAAGAAAAATGTGTAAATCAATACCACGTGCATAGAGATGCAGTGATTCTCAGCGACTGGACTGCTGTAGATGATAGATCTGCTTCAGTAAATATTTTGGTGGTTTGCGGTTGTAACATTTAAACTCCTCTACAAACAAAACTAAATTCAACTTACAAATGAAATGGAAAAAAAAAAATCAAAGATTCATATTCTTCCACAGACCACAGGACTCATTCTTTATTTCATACTTTGCAAACGTTTTAATGATTATTTTTTGGAGCATACACATTTGAAAATATCTGTTTACCTCAAACTGCAACTTGAGTTAAATAAATGTTTATAATATACAAAGAAAATACAGGGATAGCAGAGCTTTCTTTTTTTATCTTTCTCTTTAGATGTGCCTTGCACACAACCAGTGTTTTTGTCTCTATAGCTTCATTGTAAAACAAACACCAAAGGCTCCCTGACCTTTGACCTTTACAGCTGGTCAGTAATAACCAGAGAACTGTCGCACACACACAATAACAAAAAGCAGTAAATGTGGGGACAGGGATCCATGGACATTTCAAGGAGGAGGAAGTGAAAACAGAAGCTACGAGTCAAACCAGGCACCAAACTGAGAGCAGACAGGAGGAGGAGATCAGCACACGCACACACACACACACACACACACACACAAACACACGCAAGCCTGCAGCATCAAAGCTGGGAACAGACCAGCAGCAGCAGCTTGGGATGGTGAGGAAGATGATGCTGCTGTTGATGAAGGAAGCGGCCAGACAGGTGTGAAAGACGTGAGAGCGTTTCTTTCATTTTGTTTCTGCAACATAAATCCTCCTCCTCCTCCTCCTGTAGCAGCAGGAGGTCCGGCCGTCAGTCAGTCAGCTGGTTTGGATTGGCTGGCTGATCCGTCAGTCACGAGGCGAGACGGACAGATGACTTGAGAAGCATGCTCAGTGTGGCACCGGTGGTCAGTTGAGGTGGAAGCCTTTCTCCATGGTAGCGGCTAACAGACGCTCCCTCATGATGTCCTCAGATGAGTACTCGGGCAGCTTCAGGTAGTGAACACACGTGTTGACAGATGGGTAGCTGGAGTCTGTGGCATCCACCTATGGAGGCAACAGTCAGTCAGATTACCGACTAAAACTACCCATATGAACGAACTCCTTTTAGAGAGCCAGTTTACCTTCCTGACGATGGTGAGGCGGGGGTGCAGGTTGGCAAGACCACCGGGTGGCAGGGTGGAGCAGCCGGTGGTAAACTGCAGGAAGGCTTTACGCTCATCAGATGACATTCCACATAAGACTCGCACAAAACGCAAGAAGCCCGGGCTGAAGGAGAAGGAGAGGTTAAGTACATGACGCTGTGACTATGTTTCCATTAGTGTTGATGCAGCATGTTATACCTGTCTCTGGTGTAACCAAGCTTTGGTTCTGTGTAGTTGATGATGTCGTCAGCAGTCCAGGAAGGAGACTGGTTGCCACAGAGGATCATCTGCACCTCCTTATGGCTAAAAGAACTTAGTTTCTCCATTGGAAACACTCGATTAAAACCCTCTGAGGAGGAGAGGAGACGTTTATGATATTAGATATCCAAGAATTCACTCGATTTTAGAAATAATCACAAGGGGAAATAGAAAGGTTTCTCATCACAATGGAATCAATTCTGTTGTGACAATAAGTCAAGAGACTATAAGTGGCTAAAACGAGTGTCGATCTTTAAAATATATATATATTTTCTTTAAAAAAAAAAAAAAAAAAAAACATGCTTGAAAGGACATGAACATAAAAAAAAAAACAAAAACAAGGAGCTCAGGTCAGGCTTAGTTTTTTTGTTCCTAAACGTGTGAGAATACATTTGCAGCTGTTTATGTATCAAAATTTCACATTGTTGCCAATATTATCTTCTCCAGTCCAATGAGGCCATATGACGGGCGTTTCCAGCATCAAACTGCCTGTGAACACAGAACTACTCTCTTGCTATTACGCTCCGTTATGTTTTCCACCTCTTTCCTCATTAAAACAGGAAACTATTTTATTTTGTGACGTTTTTCCTTAAAAAACAAGCAAAGAGGGCAAACAGATTTCACCACACTGACAGGACACTCAAGAAAAGTCATGTGCCATTTTTGCACATTTACCTCTGAAGGCCTCCATCTGTTTCTGGATGCCAGTGTGCATACAGAAGTCAAACATCAATTCCACGTACTCTTCTGCATTCTCCATGGACACCATCTATACACAGACACACAAACAGTTAATGAACTCTTGTATAATGTGCAAATTTACTGCGACTACGTAAAGACATTTTCATCCACATAAAGACCTTGTTCTGTGGCATTTTTACCTCATCGTCTCCGTTTGGTTTGAGATCCACTGCAGAGAAACCATGAACCTTGGAGGATGGACAGAACTGAAAGTTTAACCTGCAGAGAAAAAGTTCACATGACTGTCAAACATCTGGTCCACGTCGTATAAGAAAACAAGTCGAAAATCTTAATTTAAGCTCTGCTTTCTCTGTACTTTTGCACTACAAATACTGAACTGAAGCATTCAACCGTCCTGACAGCATTTGTGCTCGTCAGCTGGGAACTAGAACACAAGTTATTTACTGGGGTGCTCATCTTGTTTTTAACCACAACAAAGATTGGGTACCGAGATTTAACTAGGCAAATACTTTACAAGGCTTTATTCTAACCCATGTGGTCTCATATGGAACAAGATTTCCATCTCAGTTTCTGGTGAAATCATTATTGCAAGAAAATAGCGCTGTTAAATGAATGTTATTTTGGTTCAGTCCAACTGTTTATTTTAAGCAAACAAATGCTGAATCTTTCCTGGTACCACTCATCCTCAGAGTTGTCCCAAATAACTATGTACCACTTACTTTTTCTTTTTTGTTTTATAAATGAATTGCTGATGCTCTGAAGAGAAATGCCATTATTAGCTCTGTGCCAAAAACTGCAGTTTCTCTAGGTACCACTTGAGGCTGGCCCTAAAAGGAAGTGAATCCCTTAGACTCACAATGTTAAAGTGAAAATTTAGAGCATTAAAAACTATGCTTACAGCCTGGTAGAAATAAGTGGCCCTCTAAGTAGCTCACCCCCTTCATAACCATTGGATGGTGGCCGAAATCACTCACACCTCCATTAAACTGAGTCACTCAACTGGACAGTGTCTGGAACATAACTCCATTCTAAACAGTGAAAGCACTAAAAACTTGCTGAGCTGGATAAATAACAGTTATTGTTACTGGCATGGATACGGCTAGGAACCTATCAAAACAGGTTATTCCTCTTTTCAGAACCAGCTGTCAATTCTAGAAGATTTTTTTGGTCACTAGAAATGGTTAAACTTTCCCTACTTTCTGTCTACTACTTGAAATAAGCACTAGGATGGTCTTGTTTACACTGACAGGACTCTAATCAGCAGCTGTAACAGTAAAAGCAGCTATGACCACAGTCCTCTTGTAGACTGTGGACTAGAGGGCTAGAGGTTAGTAAACACCACCGTGGTCTTTACTAACCTCTAGACCTTCCAAACAAACACTAAAGATATAGATCGCATTACCACAAGAGTAACACTGTCAGCACCTTTTCATGAGCCTTTTCTTACCCGAGGTCCTCGATGCTGAGGGGAGGTCCGGAGCCCAGCGGGTTCTTCAGCATCAGGTCCTGCAGTCTGGTGTTCTTCTCATCCTCAGACAAACTCTTACTGGCCAGAATCTGCCTCCTCTTCACTGCCAGATCCTTCACTTCCTTTAGGAAACTCGCCCTGTAGGAGGCATGAAGAGGAACAAGAGGAGAAGGGGATCGTGAGTCTGGTGTAGTGTTGATATTCTATTGTTGACCTCTCTGCTTTGTCTCTGGCTCTATCATTTACTACTCTCCTTCTGCTGCAGACCAGAACAAATCCTGGAATTTCACAAGTTTAAAATACATTTCCTTTTTATCCCCTGCCTCCTTAACTTTGCATGTTAATTCTGTCTGAATGAGGTTTGAGTCATGCTTTACTTTAACAAAGTTGTTAAACCACAGCAGCTTGTGCAAATGATAACACAGGCCTTCTAGTGTTGGCCGACATTTTCCAAGTTTCTGTTGTCGAGTATTGCTTTTAAGTTAAGGCTGCTCAGATTACACAAAGTTTCAAAATAAACAATATTTGCATCTTATTTTTCATGGTTTTCATAGAACTTAACTTCAGCAGTACTACACAGGATGTGTTCAGGTTCAGCAGTGAGTTAGGAGGTGACCTGCTTGGGTAAAAGCTGAGCTTTCAGGTTGCCTGTGAGAACGCTAGATAAGCATTAAAAACTGTCTTGAGACCTGTGTGGGTTGATAAGCTGGAAGTCGTCCCAGGTTAGGATGCCATGGTACCAAGCTGGAGGTTTTGGTTTTGGTGGGTCCATGATGAACTCAGACTTGGAATCCTCATCAAAGCTGCCCACTGAGTACGTCTCCTGGCTCTCCTCAGTCGACGCTTCAGACTGCACCTCAGACAGCAGCAGGAAGGGCTGCAGGAAGGGCCGCTCAGGGTCGTGACCCTGCGGTGAGCTTCGAGACTGGTATAGCAGCTTGCTCATGTTAGACTTGATGTCCCCCATGCAGAGCAACTTAAAGAAGGGCTGAGATATCGGTAGGTCGACCAGCCGGTTGTCCTGAATGCACTTGGCCAAGAAGATGCCCAGGAAGTAGAAGAGTTTGGTGATTCGCTCCAGCTCCTCACTATCCTGGGGGAACGGAGCTGGAAACAGACCACAGGAACGCTGCACATAGTAACCTGGAGGCTTCAGTCCACCACCCAGGTCCACCTGAGACAAACATAAGAGGGACACCTGTTAATTCTGATCGGTTACTCTACAATGAGCAAAGGCACTACTGATGCGTCCTGCTGTGGCAGAGAGGAGTCCAGGCTCTTTGTTGTTTTTTTTCTCCTCAATTTTAAAACTACTTTTTGTGGCACTTCTTACATAAACAAAGCATCATCACAGTCACTGTTTGATAAAGTTATCCCTATTTTTAAACTCTAAATTACTTTCCCCTGCATAATGACCACTAGCTTTAAATGCCACCTTCACATTTGATCACAGCTACTAAGACAGACTAGCACTGACATTACAACATTTAAAAATATAACAATTTGGGACTAATCATAGTGCTACTACTAATAATAATAATTATAATAACATTTTGTTCCCAAACTATTTCAACATTAAGCAGAACGTGTAGGGAAGGAAAAAAAATAGGGAAAATGTGCCCATACACTAACCTCATTATCTGAAACCTGGGCCATTTTTAATGTCTCATAAGTACCTGTCACTTTGTAAACGTGTTGGTGAGACTGACCTGTCGTGACTCATCGTCAGGGAAGTCATCATCACACAGCCAGATACCCAGTGACGTTTTCTGAAACTCTGCAGCCACCAGAGCATAAAACTCCAGAGTTGGACCGAGACCCGTTCCCTCCTCACCCTGAAACTCCACCTGGGAACACACGCAGACACACTTAGCTTGGCATGCCGTGGACCGATAATTGTAAAGCGTTTTGCAACTCTAGCTGTAGACACAGAATCTTTTCTTTTGTGATTTATTAAAAACCGACCGCCCTCACCTCTAGCACAGACTTTTGGTCGGCATGGATGTGCATAACAGACTCAGCCCATTCCATCATGGTCTCTCCTCGGGGGACTTTCACTCGTTCGTGTTTGAGTCGACCCACCCTGAATTCACCCGGATCGTCCCGCCGCACTGTGGTGGATGGCCGAGAGCGCTCCATGGTTGCTTCTCGCCGGTTCTGGAGCCACACAATTGCTCTGCAGACAGAGTGGGGTCAGAGGCCAGAATGTTGGAAGTGCACCAATAGGATGTGGGCTTTAAGGTTAAATTTAAAGGCCAAATTCAAATGTTGGCAACAGGCCTTTAAAACACAAAAACCCCACTTTTCTAGCCACTGTCTTTGAAAATCAAAATGCTAAATCTGTCAATGATAAAATTATGTTTTCGTAGCATCACATTTAAATCATGTCATCAACATGACGAAAACATATCGAATGGCCAAATTAAAATCATCTATTGTTTCATATTATACACTATTGTTTGTTCCGTGGTGTCGCAAAATACAATAATTTAAAATAATTTGCGGCAATATTTTATCATTGTTTGGATGGTCATCACGTGGATGCAGGCACAGAGAATACCAACATGGCTGGTGAAGATGAGGCAGAACCAGGTAGCTCCAAACAGAAGGACCAGTCAAAATAAATCTCGGACCTGACTCCTAAACAAGGGGCTACCTCTGTAGCATGGACATGGTTTGGTCATGAAAAGTCTGACATGGACCAGAAAACTATTCTATGCAAACTATGCCACAAACTGTTCCACACCACAGACAAAATGCGGTCATTTGTGTAAAAATATTGCTGCAAATGGTAGCAGGCCCACCAATTTATTCCAATAGCTGAAAAGTCATCCACTGCAAAATGAAGACCGTTTTAAATTCAGCATGTCAGTGTCAGCTGTATAAATAAATCAGCTGTTTGTTTTTATAGTCACTGCCTACACTTTTGTTTCTGTCATTTGAGGTAGTCACATTTTTCATTTTACGATTTTTATGCAATAAGCACAAATAAGCACATTTTTTATTTCATTTATACTTAAGTGCTTTTTAACCTTTATCAGAAAATTGGGGTTAGTATCTCCCCAAGGATATTTGGCATACATGCTGAAGCAGCCAGGGATCAAACTACCAACCTTCCAATCAGTAAGTGACCCACTCTACACCCTGAGCTACAGTCACCTGTATCCTGACTTTTCAGTACATTTGTTTTTTAGTGCAGCTTTTTTCGTGTGAGGTGTTGTGAGGGTCTCTCCGTTGTAATATCAAGTGTCTTAAGGGAACTTTTTGTTGTTATAAACTGGAGCTATACAAATAAAACTGAGCTTATATGCCTCAAGTTATGTGTGGTATGTTTGTCCACCCGTGCATCACACTCACCTGGAGGCTCCGAAAGCAGTGCAGGTAAAATAGAGCTGTCGGGTCTCAAAAGGGATGAGGAAAGGACACTTGGAGGTGAGCTGTTCACACCAGTCGGGCAGTGCTCCACTTGCAAGGGCCAGAGGCTCCTGGGGAACCAAAGCATTCAGTTAAAACCTGACATTGTGAACAAGTGAACTATAGTAATCACTGGAGCTCTTATGGCATTTAGGTTTTTTTCCATAGTTGCCTGATGTTTCAACAGGTTAAAAAAAGCCAACTTTTTAGAGACCTTCAAGACTTATTTTTTTAGGGAAATATTGAAATTTACTGATTGTTTTTCAAACCAAGGCAAATGACAGAAACGTGACCCATTTAATGGCACAAACTCACCTCGATCTGCTGAAGGATCTTTGTAGTGATTTTCTTGCTGGTGAAATCGTCAGGAGATGCATTGAATTGAAGCTCATCCATATCTGCAAACACAATTTTAAGATTGTGAAATGAGAGCTTCCCCCCCCCCCTTCAAAGCTCAAAGTTGTCCCCATTTTTAGCACATACAACCATAAAAACAATTCAACATCAGCAACTATTTTAACCTTTTCCTTGAAGCTAGTTTATGGTACCATAGTTTTGCCCTTTGCTGACCAGCATTAATAGCAGGAGGATTTATAGCTGGTATAGACAGACACTGGCTCTCTTGACTTATTTATTGGCAATCAGTACTTTCTGATGCTTATGCACTGTACTGAGGAAATGGTCAAAGAGCTGAAAGACATGTACATTAGACCCTGTAGCATAAACACAGTGTGTTCCAGTGTGCGACTGTTTTCGTACCCTCTTGCAATGTGCGCGGGTTAGCAGTAGAGTCTCCTCCGATGATGTAGAGGATGCGCAGCAGCTGCAGGACATCCTCCACTCCACAGGCATTCTGACTGCATCCTGCCTTCGCCTGCGCCACCTCCCTGGCACCGCCCAGAATCTCACTGCTCTGATTGGCTGAAACCGAACTTGGGCTCAAGCCACCAGAACGCCCCCCGACCCCAATACTGTGTTCACAAAACTCCTGTGGGGAACAGATTAGAGGTCAATGAAGAGACATCAGACATCCAGCCGTAAACATAAAAAGAAAACTTGCTTCCTACATACGACTCACCATCTTTCCACTCTCCTTCTCTTTGTCAGAGTCCTTCAACTCTCTGTACATTATCCTACATTAAAAAACAGAAGTCAAAAAAAGTCCTAGACCTGTCAAATGCAGTAAAGTTTGCATCAGTTGTCTCTTTTCTTACGTGTACGTGGGCTCCCAGATGCGCCTCAGTTTGTCTGTCTTCACAGCTCCGTTGCAGGAGAGCTGCAGCAGCCGCTGGACATAGAAGAAGATGGTGGACTTGTAGTTGGTAAGAGGAAGCTCCACCTCCCGGGTTGTACCCAACCCAGCCACCTGAACACACAGACAGGACAGATGCAACAATTCAGACATCTGAAAGGAGTTGAACACAAAGTATCCCTGTATCCAGATGCCTTTTTAATCTTTATCTCAAACCCCAAAATATCTATACCCGCAATACTATCCATACTGAGCTAGTTTGGTCAGTCTTCAGGATACAAGCTCAATCTAAATAAAAGTGAGTTGTTTCATGTGGAAGGAGGAGCACCAGTGTATGACTATACCCTCCCCTTTAAAATAGCACGAAATCAATTTACATATCTAGGTGTAACAGTTACAAGGAAGCATAATTGTCTCTTCAAAACAAACCTCCTTCCTCTGTTAAATAATACAAAAAAGCACGTGGCACAGTGGTCCCCTCTCTCTACCTCTTTGGTGGGAAGAATCAACTCAAACTGAATATACTCCCTAAATTTTAGTATATTTCTGAAATGTTACCGGTATTTATCCCCAAATCCTTCTTTGACTCCTTGGATTCAACTATTTCATCTTTATATGGAGAAGAAAACGCCCTCGATTGAACAAGGTTCAGCTCCAGAAACCAGGAGTTGTGGAGGCCTTGCACTGCCTAACTTTCCTCATTACCATTGGGCAGCAAATATGCGCTATATTATATCCTGGCTCTATTTTCAAAACAAAGATAACTGCCCATCCTGGGTGTTTATAGAGTTGAACTCAACCACAAGCTCATGTGTCCTGGCGCTGATTGGATCTTCACTCCCCCTGCCCCCAAACAAGACAATTGATAATCCAGTTGTCTGGCACACGGTGAGAGTGTGGGCTCAGATGAGGAGGTATTATGGCCTAACAGGCTTCTCCCTTCTGAGTCCAATTTTTTATAATCCTTTTTCTCAGCCATCACTTTCTGATCCTATATTTCGAGACTGGCATGACAGGGGCGTAACGTGCTTCAATGTTTGTTTCTTGACAATAACTTTGCACCTTTTACTCAACTTTCTCATGTCTGTGGATACATGGGACTTAATACTCAAGTTAGTTAACTCCACATCCCTATGTGCCCGCCACTGTCTTTTACGATTTAAGGTTGTGCAAAGTTTCCACATCTCTAAAGTCAAACTACCTCGTATGTATCCGAGTGTGGACCCCTCCTGTGATAAGTGTGGGTATCCATGTGTTCTGGACATGTCCTAGCCTTGGAGGATTCTGGTGAGTTAGATTTCAAATCTTTCCCCTAATTCTTGGATACCATATGGATCCTAATACACTAGTTGCGCTTTTTGGCACCACTGGCTGACGCACGGTTGACCTCATCACAGCGTTGCATGCTCTCCTTCGCCTCTCTTGTGGCTAGACGGGCGCTCCTTTGCCTACCCGTGCTCAATGGCTGAGACCTCATGTACTACCTGAGCCTGGAAAAGATTCCAAGTTTTAGAAGGTAGGGGGGCACTTCCTGAAATACTTTTTCAGCCTTCAGGTTGTGAACTCAACGTCCAGCATTACTCAGTAAATCCCGCCGCCCCCC
>VUQR01031270.1:51681-64223 GCA_015108515.1 Hemichromis elongatus | reverse complement strand
TTTAAGTTGTGCGTTTGTTTTATTGTGTTTTGTTCTGTTGTATGTGTAATGGTGTTTCTCCCTTTGTATTCTAATTGTTTTGTTTGTTTGTTTTTACCTGGCCTGAGAAATAGGGATATTGTGTGGTATGGGTAGGGGGTAAACTGATCAAAGCAATTACAAGATATCTAGTATGCCACCTTAAGCAATCATTGTACTTGCTTGATGTATAACAATTCTGTGTGTATCTGAGTTTTGTTTTTTTGTTGCGTCAATCTCATAAAAATATCTTTGAGATAAAAAAACAAACAAACAATTCAGACATCTTCAAAAATAAACAAGCAATAAAGGAAAAGGATAGAGGATATAAAACAGGTAATATTTTCCTAACATTATATTTTGGTGCAAATTATTTCCTCTCATTTTAAATCTCTCATTTTTTGTTTGTTTGTTGCAGTTGGACTTTTTTTTTTTGTAAATCATCTGCACAGCACTGCAAATGTCTGATGCAGCACTGGGTACAAATGTGCTTAAACACTGTGCCCATCCTGTGATCTCAGAGACAGACTCATTGCCTGGTGATGCATCCACAGAACACTCTTCCTTTTTGCCCAATGACAGCTGGGGACTGACTGTATCCTACTAAATATAATGAGAGTCTTCTGTTGTTTAAACTGAAAAATATTAAAATAACATTTCATTTGTGCACCAAGTAATCTGTCTTACCTTGAGGGTGAGAGCGAGGTGTGGAGACGGAGCACACTCCACCTCCTCCTGAACCTCAGATCGAGGAGTCCCTGGACCAAAGGAGACAGAGAAACCCTTTTCTTAAAAACATGGATGGAACATGACTTTTCTCATAAAAGTATTTTTCCTTTTTGAAATAAATACCTCAGCATAACTAAGATCTCAAATAAACTGAGCTCTGAGAAAGATTTCTAGACCGGTAGTCAAAGTTTTTGTTGTAGCATTTGAAAGCCCCAAAGATTCTTTGAGTCTTCATTTCCTCACTTGAATTTTTGGTTTAACATCGGTTTTTGCTACTCCATTAATATCCATAAATGCTACTTTTGCTACCTGTTTTAACCTTTAACATTGACAAGGTGTAAATCTAAATATGCCACATTGAGGAAACAGACAAAATCAGTTGGTTTCATCGTAACAAAGAACTTTTATTCAACAAAATGAAAAATGAACTAAATACTAATTTCTTGTAATGCAATTATTAGTTGAATGGTTGGTCAGATAAACACCAGGAGGCACCTGCCGTTTAAACTGATCACCAGTTTGAATTTAAAATTTTACTGTACGCAGATGATGTTCTGTTGTTTGTCACTAATCCCCAGGATTCCATACCTCCTGTAACGTCTACTATAGAAACCTTTGTACATCTGTCCGGGTATAAGGTTAACATGAACAAACTATTGCTATGCCAGTGGGAAATTTGCCTATGACATGTAATATCCCCTTTACCTGGTCTGGGTCCAGATTTAAGTACTTGGGGATATACCTTTCAGCTAATATAAAAACTATAATGAAACAGAACATAGACATAGTTCATGAAAGTGTCAAAAAAGATCTTTCTAGATGGATGATCTCCCAGTCTCCTGGATGGGGAGAATGTATTTAATAAAAATGTATGTGTTGCCACGGCTTTTATATCCTTTACAAATGCTAACATTTTGCTTTATAACTGGTCATGCCATAGTAGAGGTATACATGAATGGATCCATGCATGTCTAAAAGAGACAGAGAATCCCTTAGAATCCTGGACATGTTCGCCATTTAATCTAAGTGAACTAGTGAGTAAATATATAATAAAAAACATAACAAAGTAATGATTGATACTTATAAAAAAAACATGGCATGATATGAACAAATACAGTGAACGTAATCCTATAATGAGTTATCTAATACCTTCTATAAATAATTAGCACTTTACACCTGGAATGAAAAGTGCAGTATTTCAGAGATGGCTTGGTGGAGGAATACCTGTGGTTGGTGATTCGTTTAATGGGAATCTTTGTATATCTTTTGATCGGCACCAAAAGAAATATGGAATACATCAAAAGGATTTTTTACACATTTCATTACTTCAAATTTTGATGCTTTGCACAATACAAATGAAACAACTAGGACCCAATGAAATTTTTTTACATTTAAATTCTGGCTCTGTGTAACAAAAGAATTAAAGGGTATATTTAAATGCAGAATACAAAAAGATCCAGATGAGTATTTATTGGGGCTGTCGACTCTGAACAAATTTCTAGCTCAAAACAAATAAAAACTACTATGTAAATTACTGTTCTTAGCAAGAAAATGTATTCTTTTCAATTGGATCAATGAAAAACCACCAATAATAACCCAATGGAAAGACTGAGTGCAAAACTAAGTGTAATGATGATATCTTTATGGATATACAGCGCCCTCTAATGGATTACTTACCTGATGATCTGAGGGAAACTATAGTGAGAGGGGCAGCCCCACTTCAATGGCAGGTTGGGTTTGTCAGGGCAAATGTGTAAATAGGTGGTAGACACAATTATTTACCGTACTGTATTTGTTTTCCTTTTACATGCTTAGTGTGTTCTATTTTGTTTTGGTTTTTCTGTATTCAAAAATCCAAATAAAGAGATAAATAAGAAACTGATCACCAGTCAGTGTCATTGAAACACCACAGAAGAACAGGATATATCACAATATTAGTAGTAATATTTTTCTAATATTAATTGCTGTTTCAATAAAAGCACAGCTTTGCTAAAGGACCGTCACTGATCAGTTATGTTGCCACGATGTCAAAGCTTTGACAACTAACAAAAGAACAAATAAATGCCAAAAACAGCATTTACAGAAATTACCTGGAAGTCCTGCCATCAACAAACACTTGTTTTGCATTTTATACCTGGAGGAGGGATCTCCAAGTCTGTGGTCTGCTGGACGTTGGTTCTTCCTGGTCGGGGGTCAAAGGCAGGAACCAGAGCAGAGAATTGCCTCTTTAGGACAAAGTCGTCATCCCATGTCCTCCTGCGTCCTCCTTTGGTCTCATACTCCTCCTCTTCCTGCAGAACAGCAGTTACGCAGTCACCCCTCTGAAGGGCTTTTGTACAAAACATCCACAGCTACAGCAAGAGATCGTCTTTGAATCATCAGAAAAAAACCCAAATCTTTAAAATAAGCCCAGATCTATTTACGTACCAGGACCTCCTCATACTCTTGATCCTCCTGATTGTCATCTTCGTTCTCGTCATCATCGTCATCAGGCTCTGGGAGGTCCTCCTCATCGTCCAGCTCAGCCAACAGTGTGTTGGCACGGCAGCTGTCTAGAAAGTCTACAGGGAGAAAAAATGAGCACACAGACATGAAACTGGTTAAACAACTGAGAATAAGGGAACGAGGGGAACATGGTGCTTGGCAAACATGTTTCTAGAGTTTATCAAGAACATGAGCTTAGGTTTGCTTAATAGTGGTCCGGTTAATCCAAATCACACCATTCACTATACATATTATAAAAGACAGTTTTAAATGACCAATGTTGATCTGTTTTGATGATCTCTGTACATTTTTTCTATTATAAAGATGTAACTGTTGTTATGACTTGTTCTAAAGTGCATGTACACACACAAGCAGGGAGGTAGTAATGTGACTGAACCTGGGAACAGTGGTTAGTGTCACCGTTTGCCTTTTTACTTTAAACATAATCATATATATCATCAAACACAAAACTATTTGGTTTCATTTAAAAAACAATTTGGGTCAATATATGCACTGTAGGGGACTGGTGGTAAGGGAAACTACTGTCAACTTTTACATAGTTCAGGTAACTAGTGTGCTGACTCATATGAGAGACATTAGGCAGCATAAGTTAGCTGAAGCAGGCTCAGTGAGTAAGTGAGAGTGTGGTCACCAACCATAGAGAGAGAACTCGGCCTCCTGGCCCGTGTCACTCTCGCTGGATGTAGACGTCAGGCTGGTTGTAAGGGTGTTGCTTAGTAACTGGCCCACCGACAAACCTGTGGTGGCTGTGGCTACATTATTGCTGCTGGTTACTATGGAGGTGGACATGGTAACTGTGGAGGTGGTGCCAGTGGTGGTGAGGTTAGGAAAGCTCTGAGCACCCATGAGAGGAGAAGCTGCAAACAAACAGACACAAAAAAAACAAACAAATAGTGGTTAGTTGGTCAGAAACCAAAGAAACAAAGCAGCAGGTGAAGCTCGTTGTGCTCCTGTCATCTAACTGGAAACAAGCTGATTGGCTGGAGGCAGTTCATGCGGTTTACCCAGTGATCCAGAGGAACGCTCTTCCACATGTGGTCTGAGTAACGTTTGAATTAAAAATACTATGAGATAATATTTGAAGGTGAGAACAAGCATCTTCAGACAGCCACTACAAACAGCAAACCCAGCTTACTGAATCATGTCCTCTCAGTAAACAGTGCTAAACACACATCCTGTGGTCTCTGCCTCACTGACCCTATTTGGGAACTTTATTTATCACCAAGTGTCGTTATTACTTGGTGTAAAACTAATCTGCTCTTCTTTGTAGAGTCCTATTTATTCACTCAATTATTCATGTAGTGCTAATGTTTAATATGCGCTATGTAGACACATTTTAAAATGTATATTAATATTTCAAAAGAAATTAGAAAGTAATCTAAACAATGTTGTCTAAGTTTATGTTGCAATGCACAAAGAGCATAGACATGTCAGCATGTGACAAGTTTCCACCCTTTTGCACTGTACGTTTACTCTCACAGTCCAGCAATGGATAATAGCACTGATTAAGTAAAAGCTAGAGTTGCATGTTTTACAATAAAGTTTACTGATTTGTGATAATGACATACTAACACATTAACAAGTACGCCACACTTATGTAAAGTGCACTCAACTAGAAGGGGGAAAAGAGAGAGAAAAAAAGGATTTTTAACTCCTGATTTGCTTTGTCTAACGTTTTAGTGGAAGAAGTACTGTCACTGTTCTGGAAGCAGTAGGCTGTGGTCGGGCTATCTGCTGACATGCTTTTTACTATTCTCGGCTCTAGGTAACACAACAACTGTGGACCTGAATTTTAAAACAATGAAATGATAACATTTTAAACATGAGAATGAAATACAGAGAATTATTTTTACAAAGATTATCAAAAATTCAAGCAGGTCCAGACCAAAAAAAAAAAAAAAAAAAGTTTTCAAGTACTACCCATGAATTAGTTTTTTGCATTTTATACTGATGAGTCCATTTCAGAAACCGTGCCTGTGACGACTCATATGTTGCTTTTGTAGCAAATATTTAATAAGATGTATGAACCACGTATTACCATTTAGCTGAACAATGTTGCCATACGCCCCAGCTCCAACTCAAACCACAATTAGATTGTATTAGTCAAGTTAATTACTTGCTGACTGTACCCGTGATGTTCCGTGATAGTGGACTGTGGTAAAATACCAGTCTTGTAATGGTATGTTGTAAGAATACTGTAGTATTAGTGCAGTAACCCTGCTGTACTCACTGGCAGTACTCATGACGTTTCTGCCCAGCGTGTTGGTGTTGTTGTCGCTGCTGCTGCGGCTCAGGTTCATGTTATTCGTGGCATTGGTGCGCGACATGTTCGGTGCACGGCGGACGAAGGACTCCATCAAGCTGGCCTCACGAGATGACAGATTAGGGACACTGGCACTAGAGCTCATGGGAGCGCCGGCAGCCAAGAGGGAGCTGACCGATAGCCGGGCATTAGCCACCGAGCACATAGGTCTCTGGGAAGGCGTGTCCTTGCTAGATGACTCCGACACTGAGCTGACATCAGGGGAGCTCACACTCACTAGCCCCATGGAGATTGCTGTTGCCGGGTCAGTGGTGGCCATTGCTGTGGATGAGTCTTTGTTTCTGGTTTCATCTGCTGTGATGGATGCGTCACCAGTAAGTGTGCCTGAGCTGGATGCTGAACCAGATCCGCCCTCTGCCGCAGAGGACAGAACGACAATTGGCTCATGCTGATGTCCATCAGAGCCAACCCCGCCTCCCATTACTCCTCCTACCCCGGTTCCTTGGTCAAGCATTAGCCCGTCAGTCCTTCTCTCCAGTCGTAGACCTCCTGCACCTGGAAAACCAGCGGAGGAACTTAAGCTGATGTCAGAGGAGGAGGCAACACTGCAGACGGAGCTGCTGCTCCCCTTTCTACTGGAGGAGCTGGCACCCCCAAGCGATGAGGCCCCGCCCTTATCAGGACAGTTATTTTTAACCAGGCTGCTCCATGACTGCTGAAGCGAGGATGACGATGTGGAGGAGGAAGATGATGAGGTGGTGGTGGTGGTGGTGGTGCCGCTGCCGATAGCCGCCTGCGTCACAGAGGGTCCCACAGTGGTGGAGGCGGGGCCTGAAACAGTGGATGAGACAGGTTTGGGTGACGGCGCTGTGGCAGCCGACTCAGGGTCGTACCCTGGAGCAAGCTTGAGGTCAAACTTCCCTTCAGCGCCCATACGGTAAGAGTTAGAGCCGCCAGCATCCCAGGTTACATCAATCCAGCCTGGATGGACAGAGATGGGAGGGAGACGGACGGATAGATGTCAGAGACCCGAGAGAGAGACAGAGAAAGAGAGACAGTAAGAGAAGTAGACAGCAGAGAAGCAGCTTATAGACAGAGCAGCTCCACACTGGACCAGATCAGATGCTTTACATAAAATATTGCTTTAGAGTCACAATAAAACAAAGCACTAACTAGCCTGAGAGGGGAAAAAAAAAAACTATGGTATAGTGAGAGGAAATTACTATAGTAAAGTGCTTTGTTTTGGGGGTTGGGTTATTAAAATATCTTTTGCCTGATCAAAAGAGTCACTAATCACTAACTAACACAGAGATTCCTATCTTAGACCCAACAATGTGTACAAATAACCAATTTTAAAAAGGAACGGATGTTATTTTAACTAAGCAATACCTATAAATAAACAGATCTTCACTACTATACAATTTTTTAAACCAACACTGATAAGTACATGTGACGTCATATGGTTTTTGGTTTTGTCCATTTTCTTTTCTTTTCTTTTTTGTTGTTGTTGCAGTTTTAGGAGTGGAGAGCTAAACATCTGCTGAGCTACACTCCACAAGAGTTAAATCTCCTCCAAGCTCTGTCAGTATGCTTCATTGGTTCTGCTGTGTCATCATTTACATGTCACAATGCCAAAAAGAAAAAAAAGAAAAATGCGACATATAAAGGCTGACTAGGCCCAAACATGCACTGGTAATAATGGGCAGGAACCTGAATCAAACCACGCACCGGCTCCTTAGAGGACCAATCTAGCATTGGCTCTGGGTTTGCTCAAGTGACCTAAGGTTTTTGTTTGTTGTTTTTTTTTAAGGACAGATTGAACAATCTCAACTACATTCCTCAACATAATTTAAAAATGCTTGATAAATAAAAAAGAAAAATCAGTGAATATTTAGTGTACTGTTTTTTCTTTATGTTGGTAAATATACTAAATATTTTACTGATATTTCTTGAATAGAGTTCTAGCAAAATAAATCTATTGAACCTATTTGTTCCTTTGTGTATTGTACACACAAAATGTACAGAACATAAAGTAACATTGTAAAATTTCTTGTAATTCCACATAAGGATGCCATTTCATTTGATTTTAAATAACAGCATACTCATTGCTGTTGTCTGTTTTAATTTCGAATGTGGTGGAGGGTTTTTGGGTGCAGGTGGAGCAACGAGAGAGAAGAATGTGGACGTGGTCACAGAAAATGACAAAGCAAAAGAAGAAAAAACTTGTGGAAAATGCAAAGCATCAAAGAGGAAATGAATTAAACTCAAATAATGACAGTCATCAAGGTTTGTAATGATTTTTTTTAAAAAGGAAAAGAAAAAAAAAAAAAACAATCAATGGAGCTGCTGGTGGTGTATCCATGCCTTCAGCCCACTGAGAGGGCATCAGATCTGGGTGAAAAATAAACGTGAGAAGCACAAATGGGAGAGGAAGAGAAAGGAAAAGCAGAAGAAGAAGAGGAAAAGTAGAGAAGGAGAAGGAGGAGAGGATGTTTGCCCTTATCTGACTCAAGGTTAAATTGTAGAATTGCAATTTCTGGTTTTGAAGCCAAGAGGGAAGACTCCAGAAATCCTGAAACAAATTATCTCTAAAAGTCATGTTTTACTAATTCCACAACTCACAGGAGGAAGAGGGTCCTTTCTGTATGACTAGATATTCTATAATCAACCCACTTCAACACTAATCATTCCTCCTCATCTATCCCTTTCAAAAAAATAAACAAAACAAAGAAAATGTTGGATATAATGTTGCTGCTAAAACTTACAAAAAACATTACAAGCTAATTAAGTTACAAATCACTCGCTAGCTTCATCGTGCCAGTTTTTGTTAGGAAACCAGACTAATGATCTGTACATGCTTAAGTTTTACCTACTTTAGCCAATTAGATGAGTCACCATGATCAGGGAGCTGCCCGATCAGCCTAGATTCAACAAATCACAATCAACCCTTTATTCTACCAGCCTATCACTGACAGAATTAGACTGACGGGTATTTATCCACAGACAGCTTCATAAATGCAGATTCCACTTGGCTCTTTACCTTTTACTGTAACCACATTCCTCTGTGGAGATCAATTAAACCCAAGTTTAGTGACGTGTGTCTTGTGAACATGAAGCTAAATACAAGAAGAAGAAAAAAGACACTGCTGACACATCACCCTTCTGACATCTCAAGGTGAAGAAGGGAGCAGGGAGAAAGGTATAAACACAGTTGTTCAGTAACTTTCTGTGTTAAGACATATTTTAGACAGTACAAAGACCTGGGTGGGGATGTTGAAACCAGGGTTTAGATTTTAGTTCCTGAAGACGGAAACAACAGAGCTGAGGCCTGTACTACGAAGCAGGATTTCATCTTATCCAGGTATCTTCAGGGTTAATCCCAGGTTTTCTGCACCACGAAGGTGGAGATCAACAGGTATGAAGTCGCTAACTACTGACCAATCAAGTCTTCAGATAATAGCAGCGATATCACTGGATGATGTGGCCGCTGTGTGCTGATAGTAGAAGGGTCTCAGGTTTTAATTTTTGCCACATTTACTGCCGTTGTTTTCAGAGCATTATAGGTGGGAATAGTCTGGTCAGACAGTATCATCACCCCATAGGAGAAAGTGATGATGACCACTTTTGTGTGTGCCACTAATTCCAATTGCCAGAATTACCAGTGAGTGAGTTCAAATACCAGGTTGAGCTCGCTTCATAGTACAGGCCCTGGACTCCTGTTAACAAAACATTTTGAAAAATGCACTACAACAGCAGTTAAACCAGCTGGGATCCGCCAGCTGTTGGATAAATGATGCACTGTTTTGTTTTTTCTTTTCTTTTTCAATTCATCAGCTTCTGTTTCATCTGATCTTGTGTGCTTGCTTACCATTGTGAGCCTCTCCAGTGACGGTGCCCTCTCCAGGTGGGTTTCCATCCTGGTCGCGCCACTTCCAGTCGATGCCCCGAACAACCCGTGCCCCTGGGACGATGTACTTCATCACCTGAGAACGAAACAGGCGGCGCTGGCGACGAAGGTTTGCCTCTGCCTCCTTCACAGCTTTACCTGAAGGACAAAGAGGCAGTTAAAGTAAAATCTCACATTTAATCAGTTTGACAGTTACTTAAACAAAAAGGCAAAACAGCAAAAGAAAACAAATCAACACTATTAGAGGAGGAGCAGTAATGCAAGGCTTTAAAAAAACCTTGGAATATTAAGCCACTGAAATGATTTTCAGAAATAATTCCAACAACTAAAAATCCTGTGGTTGTCAAACTGCAACTGAAGCAAAGTTCTCACCCAGCTGGTCCTCACAGACTGCAGTGACATTGCCGTACAGCTCAAGTCCAGAGAGTGACAGATAGTGTGTCTGGCCGCTGGCGTTCTTTCCCATTTGTTTAATTCTGATGTGCCTCCAGCCCTGCTTCTCTTCTTTAGATGGGTCCAGAGGCCACGTGGCTGTAGAGCTGTGAAAACAATTAAAAATGCTACCAACTATGTACTTTGGTTATTTAGCAGTTTAAAGACATTTAGAAAAAGGTCCTACCCCGGTTCATTTAGGCTGCTGTCATCCACGTGGGTGTAAAGAGTCGTCCAGTTCTGACCGTCCTTGGACACCTGAAAGACCCAGTTCCTCAACGCAGAGCGCCCATAACCCCTGCAGGAGGATTAGAGGTTTAAATAAATAAACATTTAAAACAAAAAACAGACATGCTAGTTTAATGTCTGCAATTTGTTAGGATGTGTGTGTGTTAGTTTTAGGATGCATAATGTCTCAAAGTCTACTTGTTTCTTTCTCCCTGCAGTTTCAGTGTTTTATTGCATAGAACATTTTAGGGTGTAGATTTATCCTCCAGTAGTTTCTACACTTCAGTGTGAGATAACTGGCTCAACCAGATAACGTTTTATTTTTCTATATGAAAACACTTAGCCAAAATTAAATCACTAATATATAATGTATTAAAAATATAATAACATGTTAAAATATAATAAATCCTCTTTTTCAAAAGTATATTTAATGCCAATGTGTTAGAAAAAGCAGGGATAGGAGCATGTTTCTCTCTAGGTTTCATCAACTTCTCTGTTAAGATTACTAATTAGTATGCTTAGTTTCTTGCTAGAAGACTTCTTGCTTTTATCACAGCAAATACCTACAGTGGGTGAGCAGACAGACTCTTGGTACAAAGCCATAATTAGACGTGCATGTAAATGGCTTTTTTCTAAAAACGCTTTATCTGGATGACTCGCACGTTACTCCAAAACATCTATATACTATACACAGTGTGCTTTTGACATGGATAACTTGCACATATGTTGCAGCAACATGATTAACCTTTGAACTATGTGTAGCTCTGCATTGAGCAATTTAAAAAAAAATTTTGAAAATCAAACAGCAGGACAGTTTTTCCACTTTGC
This sequence comes from Hemichromis elongatus, assembly GCA_015108515.1. Lineage (NCBI taxonomy): Eukaryota > Metazoa > Chordata > Actinopteri > Cichliformes > Cichlidae > Hemichromis > Hemichromis elongatus. The sequence continues at coordinate 53,313 of VUQR01031270.1, read as the reverse complement.
CTCAGACGATTTTAAGTGAATTCAAGTCATTTTTCTGGGCCTATTTTATAGATTTTAATGTTGCACTGATACTTGTGAATGCCTGAAAGAGTAATGCTGAAACTGCCATCAAGCCATAAGAAAAGATAAAAGAAAAAGTCATCTCTTAGCGTTCACAACTGTAATTACAGTCAGATCTACTCGTGCACCAATGCCGTGGCAGTGATCAAAACTACCGCTAATTTACACATTCAGCCATTCGTTTTGTTTTTTTGTAGCCTGGATTACGTTTTTAAACACCCTGTGCAGCTCAAGATCTGGCTCAGTTTTTACACCGGTAATCTGGTTCCAGACGCAAGTAACCTCCATTTGAATTTACACATAACTGCATCTGAACTCATTAGCTTCGGATATTTTACGCCAGTTAGGGGCAATCTGAGGTTGCCAACCCTGACATTCCTAGATAATCCAAAGTTAGATCTGAGGAGTAAATAGCACCTTCACCACCAGCCTTCTGATGTTTCAGATTGTATATTAGCATCTACATACATTTGTTACATTATATGATGTGCCCGTCTTATTACCTGGCATGCCTCAGAGTGTATGCTGAGGGAATGACCCACAGACCAAGGTCGATAGCAAACCAGGCGTTCTTGTCGTCGTTTGTGTGGCAATTCAGAGCAGAGCTATCCCGACTAAGAATGTCTTCCAGTCTTCCGTAGGGGAGGTTCCGGCCCTCTGAAGACGTCACCACCACCAGGCCATAAGCTGCGGGGTTTACCCACTCGTAGGCAGTCCTGAAAAAACAAATACTGGTTTAGGGGAAGGAGAAAAAAAGACAAGCTCCACAAAAGCTCCCCTAGCTCTAAATTTAAACATCTAAAATTTTGCACTACTTCTTAAAAGAATCAAAGGAGTAAACAGAAAAGTGTGAAATATAGCATTTTACACTGCTTGTAAGTATAGATAAAAATGATCACACACCCTAAAACGAATCTGTTTGTCTGGATGTAGTGTTTTCATTAGGAGAAACATTTTATCGCTCATCCACGTGACTTCTTCAGTCTGATATCACAGCCTATTTTTAGTCAGTGGCAATAGGTTCAGTCATTATGTACATGTACTGTTTATAAGGTTGGGGCAACCCCGCAGTAGGCTGAGACCGCAAAAGTCAGAGTGACGAAATGTTTCTCATACTGAAAATGCTCAGCCAGAATCAACTTTCCAGGATTTATTTATCTGGATAGTTGAGCATGCATCAAAAGACAAACCATTTAAAAATCTGCTAAATTCATTTTAAAATGTGTATGCTGAATAAAATGTAAGAGAAACACTAGTTTGATATGATATAACCACAAATTTGATAACATTACATTTTAACTGCAGTTCAAGATGCAAATCATTTATTCAAATCAGCAATCAACTTAAGTTTGCTCTTACTTGGCGTTTGTTCCGACCCAATAGATGATACCATTTTCGTCAAAATCGTGTTGGTGCCTGAAAGTGAAGGTCTGCCCTTCCCTCAGCTTCCGCACAAAGACAAAGGATGAGCGCTCAAAGTCGTACCACTGCTTTGCCACCTAGAGAAAGAAGAGGGCAAAGAGAGGAAGGGAAGTTAAAAATTTAACTGAAATTAGGTCGATTCACAACATA
>VUQR01031270.1:22660-51661 GCA_015108515.1 Hemichromis elongatus | reverse complement strand
AATTCACAACATTAAAAAAAAAAAAAAGGTGACATGAAAAACATTGGTTCATTGGTTCCCGATGGGGATGGGGTTGGAAATCACACTGACACCAAATCCACTGACACAGACTTGGTAATATCTTATGAAAACAAGATTTAACAAAAGTCAGACTTGTGCATTCTGTCTGTGAGCGTGCATCTTATATAAACTTGACTTACAGTACCAAAGTTACGAATTTTTTTCCATTGTCCAAGTATTTCCAGACCTAGAGGTATTTTGGTTGAATGCAGTTTTAGTGTCTTCTTACCATCTTCAGCAGGTACTGCTCCAGAGACTCCACAGTTGCAAGTGGTTCCATCTTCAACATGCGACCTGTCCGGTCAATCAGGGCCGTCTCCCCCGGTGCTCGCTCCAGCCGGAACCGCAACCTCCTTGTAAGAATCTGAAGCACGAACACATATTTTATCACAGGCTGCGATTATGGCAAGCAACATCCAAACCACACACCAGGATCCAGAACACACGTTGACCCACCTGCAGGTTGTATGAGGACCCCGGAGTGTCATAAAGGTGCAGAGGTAGGCGTTCTATTGACTCCAGGACAGCTATCAGTTTACGGATTAAGGCAACAGCTGGTCGGCTAAACACACACACAATCATTTATCAGCTTAAATCAGCTCGTCACACTTGTAAACTAATCAAACAAAACAAAGGCAGCTTAATCCAAGTGATAACTAAGGAGACTAAAGAATCCTCCAGTTCTTCATAATTATTTTATATTTCAGTCATACTAGGCTAGAGGCTACAGCACAAACAAAATTACAGCAACTGTGTGCAATGAATTTCACTGCATTTGTTATTTTTGCTTTGAGAAATGTACACATTTGTGTACATTTCTCAAATCTGCCTGAAGGCAATATAACTGCAAAATAACAAATGCTTGGCAAGCTTGCTTTGATATAGGGATATAACCAGAATGTATAGCGAGTATATTTTCCTATAAATCATTATGAATACAAACACTTCATTTTCATTTATCAAATTCAGAACGTGAGCATGACATCACCTTTCATCATCTTCATTCTCGCTGAAAGCCGCCTTGAAGACATTGATTCTTTCCATTAAAGGCTTACAATCATGTTTCAGGTCCAGTTCCACACTCTGCCCAGAGGTATAAAACATTAGGTGAAATTTTCATCTTTAATGACAGATCACTATATGATCTATACTATATTTAATAATAATAAAATAATAATAATAATAATTAAGGCCTTTATTTGAAAACTAGTACCTTAGAATATTTCAATAAAGAACAAATAATCAGATGAAGGAAAGATTTCGAATGAGCTCACATTGTTAAGGACTGTAAACAGAGCCTGGACCAAGCCACTGCTACACATCTCGTATGGAGAAATCGTGTTTTCATCCTTCAAAACTACAATCAGGTTCTCCAGAGCCGTTTTCATCAGGTCCCTCCATGTGTTCTCCCCTTCAATACACTGTTAACAATATAAGTCATAAGAATGTAAGCATTTACTGTTTATTACTGCAATCGAATGAGAGCCTGTCTGCTAATGTGTAAACTTGTGTACCTGTCTGTTGGTGTGCAGCTCCCAAGCAGACTCCAGCTGTGTTGAAATGTTCCGGAGAGTGACCACCACTCCTCTGGGCATGCTTTCTACAGCTTTGAAGTGATCGTCATATAACTCTCTTGCCATGCTCTTCACCTTCTGCTTTGTCTTCTCCAGCTTTGACTTCAGCTTCCTGCCTCGCTTGCCCGTCCAACCAGTCACAAACTCTGAGCCTACTCGGGCACGTGCGCGCACACACAAACACACATGAAAAAGGTGACATTTAACACTGCTGCTGAACAAATGTTTGTACAGTTTGGTAAATTTCAACTGGAAGAATATTTTCCTATTTGCTTATTAAAGATTGAGACTCACCCAGAGATGTTTCTGCTGTGAAAGAGTGCTTGGTCCCTCTGTTAGACTCAAAGACGAAGCCGGGAAGGTCTTCCTTCAGGATGGTGGCCTGCTGCCCATCTGAGTTGTGGATAGCAATCTCTCCATCTTTCAGGCAGGTCAGAGACCAGTTCCCTACAGTCAGCTTGGTGGGGCCAACACTGGACAGGATGGGCTGACTGGCTGTTACTGGTTTCACTTGACTCCGTGCCCGCTGTAGCTTCTCCAAGAACTCGCTGCGAGACTCTGCAGCACAAAAGAGATGGACCATTGTCAGCAGAACAAAATGACAGATATGCAATTGCATAATGAGTATGTTAACTCATACCGGAGCTGTCCGAGCCCCCTTCTGGACTCCCGCTGGAGTACATGGTGGCTAGCTTCCCGTCCAGGATGAACCTGAACCAGCCGTTAGAGCCATTGGAGAGCTCAAGGGCAGCAGCGTCAGACCAGATGTATAGACAGTCCCTGCCTCTGATGATGGACCAATCTCTCCAGTGGTATGGCTTCCCCTGCTGGATCTCCCTAGCATCCTCCTGTACCTCTTCCTCCTGCGAGGAAAATATATGTATGTGATATAAACATACTGAAGACTAAATCTTAAGCTTAATCTCATTGTCCTCTCATCATATACCTTCTCAGGCTTTGCTTCATCCTCGTTCTCATCATCAGACGCTGGTCCAGCCAAAGTCGACACCTTGTTGATGACACCCAGTCGAGCCAGCTGGTCAAGGAAAACATCTCCACCCTTATCCACCAGATCCCTTATGATCTGCAGAGCCAGAAGGTGACCGTCGTCATCGTCCTGACACAGGAAGGGAGGAAAAAAAACAAACATGTTATATACCTACTTTTCTACAATAGGTAGGAGTTCTAGTCTAGCCTAGTTCTACTCTCATCAGTCTAGTTATTGCAAATAACTTACCTTAAAAAAAAGAAAAGAAAATGAGGAAGTACAAGTCTGGCTAAAATACATGTAGTGTGTAGGAATTCTGACATCATGGTGAAAAAGGTAAACCTTCTTTGTTTTTTTAGAAGATCAACCTCAGCTAAAACACGTCTTGTGGTCACAACATTAAAGTGGTTCCTTAGTCTATCATCCCTGTGTTGTCCATCTTTGCATCTCTTTTTTCCTTTGAAGTTAATGTGACAACAGTGTTGGAATAAAAAAAGTGTCCAATTTCTCTCTGGTGGCAGAAATCAACGCTAAAGGGTAGATAAAACATGTACAGTGTAGATGTGTGTGAAGACACATGCTTCTGCATTTGGAATAATGTCTTAAGATCCTAAAATCTAATTATACTTTGTATAAAAATCTATATATTGGTAATGTTTACGGTGAGATGACTAAAATAGATAAGCTTGTAGCCAATTTTGAAAAAGTACTTAAAATATTTTTTATTTTAATCTACTGTTTTATTGATATCCTTTTCTCTTTGTAAGGTAACCTTGGGTTTTAGAAAGGCACCCTCAAATAAACTGTATTATCATTATGATGATGATGATGATGATGATGATGATGATGATGATGATGTATAAATTGCACTGAAATTATATTGCATCAAATATTAGAGGAAAAACACAAATAAGTCAGATTAAAGTCTATACAAAGAAACAAAGAAAACTCAGATGTGCTTAAGGCTGTCTAGTGTAGAGAAGAAGTTGGATTAACCATAACACACTGCTCAAAATTCTGACACTACTTAATAAAGAGTCAAGAGACCTTGAACAAGATCTGGGATGGCACATTAGTGAATTTATTTTAAAAAACAAAACAAAAACTACAAAATAAAACCTTTCCCTGTTCAAAAATAAAAACATGCAGACAGCTCTAGACAGATCTAGAATAAGGCTGCTTGAAAATGAACCATACACTGCTGAAGCAGAACATTGAAATGCAGGATAAGACACCTGACTTCAAGAATTGCGATAGAAAATATAACCTCCAGATCTATGGTGTAGCCAAAAAAAAAAAGGATTTAAAAATTTAGAGCTAGTCCACATAACATGTATTTAAACTGTGGGAGGAAGCCCAGCTTTGTCAAGAAAATTCACACAGCCTTAATCAGCTGAAGGAAAAACGCTAACCCCTGCACCACTGTGTCGTGTGGCTCAAAGCGCCCAAAACTATGCAAGTCAGTGTGGTCATCACCTTTTGGCCTTTAAAGTATATACAGGGACCAAAAAGCATGTCTGTGCCTGTGTGTATGAGTGTTGTACCTCTTGATCGAGGACAGTAGCTGTGATCTCCACCAGCACCGTGGGCAAGTTATGTCCCGCCTCACTGTCACACACCTCCTTCAGCAGCACTTCACTGCTATAGTGAACCATTTTCCTGATCAAAGCCAGACTAGCTTTCCTGAAATCCATTAAAAATAGAAACATTTAACGTCATTTTTCTAGTGAGAACTCCCAGACTGGCTTTAATCATAGACGGCAGTTCCTTCTATGTCCACCTCTCCTTAAATTAAGATTAGCACTGAACACAGTAGTGAAGTTTATGTTCTTTCTGTTTTCAATCAATGTAACATGATTTGATTAACTCATGTAGATTAAAGAATATTTACAGTTTATCTGATGTAGCCCAGTAAACAATGGTCAATTAAGGTGAATGAATGGCTGCTGCAGAGTGCTTACACTGTCATTTACCTAATAGAAGGCAGCATGGTATGCTGAAATGTTTGTGCAAAAACAGGCAGAAGTCTCTTTAGGTAGATAGGAGCCATTTCTGGGTCTCCTTTGGGTTCGCTGCCCTCCTCCTCCTCTTTGTTAACATCTTTCTTCTTCTTGTCATCACTCTTGTTCACTGGACACATCCAGTCTCCTGAAACAAACGGATGGTTTGACTTTCGAGACCGATCAACATTTCTGAATCATTCGTTGTCAGCAAAACTAAGTGGAGGCAATTATAAAGCACATCTACTGTAGGGGCAAAGGGCCTGGTTGATTCAGTAAATGTCAGGATTTTTTGGAGGGAAACATCACTTTTTGGCATAAGAAAGGCAAAAGTGCAAAGTTAACACAAGTCAGAGACAGAAAAGGCATGCTACAATGAAGTGGTATAGCAGCTGAAGCAGCAATAGCAGTAGTGGTCTTGTATAGTCATGGTTTACTTACCAGGAGACTGCAGTATAGCTACAACTTCACTGTGTCCCCTCTCCCTAGCCTTGTCCAGAGGTGTTTTTCCATCCTCATCCCTCAGGTCAGGGTTGGCCCCATGACGCAGGAGAGTCTGCACACACGTTACAAAGGAAGCAATGCACAACGGCAGCCAGCAAAACACATTACTCCAGATAACTGGAAACAAATGTTTCAGAACACTGGACTACTGCAGGACTAAACGTGCATTTCAACCTAGTAAGCCTTCATGTGTTACCTTTGCAACTTGCGGGCGTCCAAAACAGGCAGCATAGTGCAGTGAGGATGACCTCTGACCTCTATTGACATCTGCTCCCCTCTCACAAAGAAACTCAACCTAGAACCATAGACAGTTGGTAAAACTGAAATTATTATTATAATTACAAATTGTTATTTAAACTGAAAAACTGATATCATCGTCAGATCTTCAGTGAATTTAGACCTGATTAAATTGCAAGTGCAAGTGCGTTACCATTTCTTGTGTGCCAAAAGCTGAAGCCCAGTTGAGCAGCGTCTGTCCGACATCATCCATAAAGTTCACCTCAAATGCTACAAAACAACACTCCATTACTACCCATAAAACAAACAAAACTTTCAGTAAAACACCATCCGTTTTTCCACATGATTTCACTCAAGTGTAGTCTTTCAATACTTTTAAAGGCTATACTTTTGGAGCTAACTTCAAAATCAAGTTCTGATATTTATTTTGTAAAGCATATGCAAATATTTTAGAGTCTAGCTGATATGATTACAAAGTTACAATGAAGTGTGATGAAATGTTTCCAAACTATCAACACTCAGTAGCATTTATTAGGTCACATCATCACCTCCAGTGTCAATGGCATCGATCAGAGCATCTGTGTCCTTGCTACGGATACAGTCGATGAGCTGTCGGTGTGATCTCTCCCCAGAGCTGTCCAGACGTCGCAGCCCCGGGATCCGACCCGTCGATCCCGCTGTGGACTTTGGCAGTGCTTTCCGCCCCTCAAACAGCAGCACCAGCAGGAGGTCAACCAGCCGCATGGTGTCCAGTACACAGCGCTCATCTCCTCCCAGTGCTGACTCCATTGAATCAGGCAGTGCTGAACGCAACAAGTCCTGGATCCCCAGAAAGAAAACAGTTAATGTTGATCAGACTTAAAGATTACGTCTTTTACTTAATGTAATAAATACGTTTTCATTCAAGGTGTGATGACCTACATGTGTCACAAGCGGAGACCCCCTGCAGAGTGTGGACAGCAGGCTGACAATGGTAGACACCTGGTTGCTCAATTTCGAGTCAGAAGCCGATGGGCCCGCGCCTGCTGAAGGCCGGCCTGGCTTGCAGGAAGAGGCAGGGCCTGACACTGTGCCTCCAGCAGCCGCCATGCGGGACAGCAACTCCTCCGTCAGGCCATGTTTGGCTAAAGGGGCAGGGTCTACACCCCGACGTGTGAACCGGTCAGCCAATGAGGCAAAGCAACGCAAAGCACCGTCTGACACCTGCAGGAGAGGAGAGTTTTGACTAGTAGCATATTCAGCCTGAACAAAGTTAAAGATCTAGCAATACTTTTCCAAAAAAAAAAAAATCTGGGAAATTTCAGTTATTAAAGTTCCAACACACTACTTTTTAAACAAAGCACTATAATTGGCCTAGCTGCTAAAACAAGCCTGTCCCACTACTTGTTTCTTTAAATCATTTTTCTCAGAGGAACAAAGCTGTAGTCTGTGTTACAGCATTAGGAGAGAACAAAAACTTCACCATTCATTGTAATTTCTAATCATAGAGAAAGAGACAATCTAAACCCTGAAATTTCAGTTATCTCAATACTTTTGCAGCCCCTCCATTTAGCAGAAAGAAGCAGTTTTAGCTCCACCCCCTTCTTGACAACCTTCTGTTTAGGAAAAGTGGTAAATAACACAAATAAGAAGAGAAGGTAGCAACTATTTCAAAGTCTCTCTCATACCGTAAATGATTGTACACCATCTTTGAAGATTAATCAGAAAACTGCATGAACTGGATGCAATCCCTCTTGTATAGTTACCTGGTGGTCTTCGTGTTTGAGGAGACTAGACAGAGACTCGACACAGGTCTCCAGAGAAGAGTCCTGGGGTTCCATTTTGCTGCAAAGGCGGGACACAACGGCCATGGCTGAGTGCAGAGTGTCTTTATGAACAAGATGACCGCTGTCTCGGATGAAACTCAGCACACAGTTCAGCCCACCTGCCTCAAACACTGCACCCGACTCTCTGGTACAGATCAACTCCAGCACCTGGAGAAACACATATGTTCAAACGTGAGAAGGAATACGCAACTCCAGTTCTTGGTGTACATGATATACAGTCTTCTCCAAACTATGCCATTAGATAATATTTTTGGGTGAGTAAATAATTTATTTAAATCCCTCAACATAGAGACTGATCACCTTTCAACATCACTAATTGACATTTCTGCCTTTTGTCAAAAGATAAAAAAAATAAGTGATATTAAATACCATTTAATACTACTGTGTGTGTTAAATTTTCAAAATAACAGGATCAACCGACCTAGTGGATAAAGAAGCCCCATGGGCCTCTAGCACAAGTCTGATTTAACACATCAGCCTGGTGACAAGGCCTGAATAAACACCACTGTCCTGGGAAGTCTATTAATAAACATCTGGCAGCACATGGTTATGATCTCATGTCTATGGCATAGTTCTGCTCCAAACCCCCAAAACCCCACCCAATAAGAGAAGCAGCCTGAGCTGATCAAGAGTTCATCTCATGTGTCTGATAACACAGCAACAGACCAGGAGATGCCTTCTCTCTGATCAGACATGAGGGAAAAGAAAAAAAATAGAAAGAAACGACACCCCTCTGAAGTTTTAAATACAGGGTTCATACGCCTTGTTCAGCGTTGAATTCAAGCACTTTAAGCACTTTCAAGGTCCATTTTTAAGTTTTCCAGCACATTTACACAAAAAATAGGAGACAGATGTTTGTTTTTTAAGTTAAAACTATCTCCAAACTAACTGTAAGATTGCTGTCTGTATTATTGCTCAAGTCCTAAATGATCACCGCTATCAACCTCATGTACAGTAAGAAAGGCACGGAGAACAGCACTGACTGGGAGAGGCTTTGAACTGATGACATACTCAGTTCAATTTAACATAGAAGACTTTAAGAACGCTAAAGCATTTACCTAAAATCTATTTATTTAATCTATCATCTGTGATAATATTATGTACAGTTATTGTGCATTTTTTCATCTCCCTTAAACAAACAGGCAGACTTGAGGATGAAATATTACTACACAAAAACACATATATAATATATTTCTCTGTCTCAGTGGCTGATAGTGCCCCACAGACCTCAGTGTGAGCTTAAAGCCATTTATAATGTTATGCAAGTAGTTTTTGTCTACTTTTGATTTGACCTCTATATTTGACCTTTATAAACTGTTTATCTTGCCAATCCATTATTTTCTCATTTTGTCATATGTATTAGCACAATTGATGTAAATTCAGACAAAAAACTTAAAATACAAGTAGGAAAAAGTTATATTTTTACTGTAAAAACCAAAAACGTGTTTAACGAATCATGCTCAAAACTTGAAACGCAAACAGAAATGGTACATTTTTAAAAAATCATGCACAAGTTTTGCAAACAAAGTTCTATGAAACCATTTACCTAAAAATGCAGCTAAGGTTTGAGGTTATTTTATACAACCTTTTAAAACTATTTACAGAACAATCAGGTGTTCTACATCAAATAAGACGCCACACAAATTGCCCCAACTCCGAAATAGTTTTTGTCCACTCTATGACACAGGAGCACAGGCCTGATCCTGCAGGTGTGACACCAGCAGGTGGAGCACTCCTAGTTTTCCACCTGGAGACGGCGTTTACGCTGCAATCTGCCTTTGATGGCTTTTTTGCAGAAACTGTGACATTCACAAGTAGAACTGACACACAAAACAAAACAACAACTACACGACACACTAACTACACAACACAACACACTAACTAGAGACTGCAAACACGGTAAACGTCAGAAATCTCTCATATTTGAAAACTCACTCTCGCCTGCATCACTCCTAAAACTCTCCCCTCTTCCTTAACAACTAAATGTCACATGTTGCCATATATATTTTTTGATTGGTTGACATGGTACACTATAACACCAATAGGAAAGGGAAGGGTATATTTTCCTAATTTGCTCACAAGCAGAGAGTTTTTGCTAGCACTGTCCTTAGAAAACACAGTTTTTACCGTTTCTTCCCGTAGTAAACGCCACTGTTTTATTCAGAAAAAAAAAACATCACATCTATATTTGATCATAACTCTGGTTTTACGTGGCCTATCAATACAATTTAAAAACTAGTATATAGTTTGAAGTCAGTTCTTTTGACAAAAGTTGAGATGGAGACTCTGGGTTCGTCGACCACAGAGGGTTATTACTTAGCAGTAGCAGTTACATGAGTTACTTTACTCAATTGAAAGCTTTAAACATTAGCCCGATACATAACTAGCCAACTTAAGGCTTTCTTCACAGCATAGTTCATAAATCTCCACGCCATAACAGCGCTGCGGTATTGCATCACACTCAGTGCATTTCAATCATTTCTCCAGCGAGTTTGCTAGCTAGCAAAATAATAATCATAATTTACAAAAATAGTGTGTATCGTACACATACTAGAAAATTATTTACTAGGACTCACCTATCATGCGACTAGAGAGTGCGAAATCCGCCATTGTTGTTTTTCATAATGAAAACAACAACCTACAGGCATGTTAGCGCACTCATTCCCGACTGCCCGGGGGAGGGGCGGGGTCACACATTGAAACAGCCAAGGCAGCCCAGGCTGAGAAATTTAGCTTTTATATTTTGCAACTCATTTCATTTCTCTATCTGATAAGAAAACTATTCTATCAGATTGTTATTTGCGGTGAATGAAATACAGTTACACTTTCAAGCACTTTTAAGCACCAAATCTGAAATTCAAGCACTTTTCAAACCTTGAAAAGACAATATTAAAATTTATGCATTTTCAAGAATTTCAAGCACCCATACAAACCCTGTAAATACTATTTGGCTTTTTTGTATTAGTATTATTATTTTCCACAAATTTCACCTGCTATACTATCACAATACTTAAAGTGTAAAAATCGCACAATGTTTTGAGAAAACGTGTGTGCAGGAAACAGCTGCAGACATTGAAGTACATGTTGACAGTCAGCCCAGTAGGAAAACATGAAATTGTAATTTAGTTCAATAGATTAAAGGCTGTAACTATTTCATCGACTGCCATGAGATTGCTACAACAGCAGTAATCAAGTTACTATCATCAATCATAAAGTTTGTAGTGATATATGTAACAGCTAGCCACTTGTTGTGCACCGTGTCTGGATCTCCTGTACAACAGTGAGATCAGCTGCATGCGACTGATACTACCCTTGTTCTGATGGGCCAGGGTAGTGTGTTAGAACTATAACAGAGCATATACTTTCAGTCAATTCATATCTTGATTCAACACTTTTGTCATGGAGTGAGGAAGTGTAATCTGGTCAGTTACAGAGTCCACCTTTTCTAAGAAATTAACTGACTTCAGTTATTGTTCCAAATGTTGATACATTATTATATTACATGAGCAACTATGTATACAACTTTCCTTAACACATGGACTTTCAGTCTGTGACTGATGTTATGTCAGATCACAATAACTCCTCTTATATAAGGAAGTACGTGCCAAATTTGAGGATTTATTTGAAAGCCCAGCAAAGCAAGCAGGACTGAGGTTTTTGGCTTATGTTTAAAAGCTGTCAACAACCACCATAAGGCAAGAAACAGATCAGACAAATCAAATGGGTCTCTCTTCTATGGTCAGTTGTCTCCTACCTTGACACACTGCTCAGCCAGGTCTCTGCTGGTCCGGTTGTTCAACTCCACTACCACCAGTCGATTACACAGCGCCTTGATGGCACCATCCACTCCCACAATCCTGCGGGTACATTCTGCCGACACATCCAGGTAGTAGGTTATCGCTCGGGCTGTAACCTCTAGCACATTATCTGGAGCACTCTCATCCAAGAAGATCTTACAGAGTGCTGGGAGGAACGTCCGAGGTGGGCATCTGGCAGATATGAGAGGGATGACAGTAAGGAAGAAAGAGTGCTGATTTCTGAAATCATAACCACCAACTGAATGCTTGTGAGAAAAATACACAAACTTACGTCTCAAAGCAGCGGTCGACGTTATCTGACATGAGCAGTAGCATGCAGAGTTGCTCTAGAGCAATGAGTTGCATGTCACGCTCATCGCCCTGACCCATCTGCAGCCACTCCAGCAGGGTGTCTGGGTCCACATCGGCCATGATGGCTAGCCTAAAGCAACAAAAATATACAGAAATCTTATTACTGACACTCACCGCTGTCAGCTATGTGCAAGCAAGCATCAGTCAAAACAGAGATGAAAGTTGCACAACCCTTCCCTGCACTGTTACCGTGTAGAAGGTAGGTCACGTGATACTGTGACTTTTTAAAAAAAAAAAAAAAAAAATTTCTTAATTTCAATTCCTATCTTTAGTTTTATATAGTGACCGATATGTTGTGAACCTGTGTCAGTAGAGTGGCAAACACTGATGTAGTGAAGCAACCAATCCTGCAGACATGTTGCGTAACTTAGCTACATTGAGCTAGCTAACCGCCCCCTGTGTTACCTATTACTGTACTAATGACTTGTACAGTTTATTTATTATTAGATACAATTAAATTTGTTAGCACTTTCTATTAAATGTGATCTTGTTGGCCAGCTAGCTGTAATTTACCCAAGCTACACGATCCTGATAATGTTTTAATTTGTACCATTAAGGGGTAACAACAAACTTACTTTCCAGGTGTATCACCTTTGGGGCTTTGCATCAATTTGTCAATCGTATTCATCCATAACAGCATTTTTTAACACGGGTTAGATTCTTTACTTGACAATGATGTCACTAAGTCAAACATACCATCTAAAGATACTTCAGTTTTTTGGTGTCTGTTATGTGGACTTTGTGTGCAATCTGTGTGCTGGAAGTGCACATCTCTCACTGAGCAGAGAGGAGGCATTGAGGCAAGGCACTCAAGGCTGAGCATAAACCTAACGATCTTTAAATCTCCCTCAAAAAAAAAATAATACAGAAATTACTTCACAGACTGTTACAGAGCTTCAGGAAAGGTCTCATTTATTGGGTTCAATTGCAAAAATTTGCAATAAAATACAGATACAGATGAAACATAACCATAAGCAAACATTTGGGGGTTTCTCATTTTCTTGAAAGACATTTAAAGAATCTCTTAATAATAACAACGTAGAATTAGAGCCAAAACACTAGTTACTAGAATAAAAAATAACAGCACTAACATTTTTCAAAGTTGTATGAAATTATCACCTTTAGATTTAGCTTGCTATAAATTGTCTCACATGCCAGATTGGTTTCTTTATTAAGTCAAACTCTTTATCATTTCCAAACATTTGTGGGTTTCTGTATAAAACTAAACTTAAAAAACAAACAACATGAAAGCCTCACCTAGCTTCCCGTTGGCTACCCGGTCTGGCTCAGCACCCAATCAGTTGTGTTGATGTTTGGGACTCATCCAACCAACCAGAGAAAGAAAATGGGAAAGGGAACACACTTAGGAGGAAGTGCTGACTTTCACAGGGATTTCTGGGACATGAAGTCTCTTTACCTACAAAAAGGAAGAACAGAGGAGAAAGGCTCAACTGACATTCATCTGTCTGTACATGAAACACACTCAAATGATTACCTGATGCACATTTAGAAAAAGCAGGAAGCACTGAAAACCAAAGCTAAGGTAGAGCTAAGGTGGCACAAAAAATAAATAAATAAATATCGCAGCTCATCTAATGGACATAAATCGGGGTCCAGCCACACCAACTCACATGTTAGTCCCCCGTTACAGCATTAACACACACAAACCACCCCTCCCCCCCCAAAAAAACAAAAACACATAATTTCATCCACTAATATTTTTACTATTTTATAACTAAAGTGGGTGGTTGAATATTTTTACAGCTCATCCATCTGGACAGCAGAGTTGTGGCTGCTTTGATTTACTGAACGAGGAATTAACTGACTGCTTCGAGGTACAGACCACCCACATTTGTACCTCTGTTTAGGGGGGGGGGATTTTCTGTTTCATTAGTCTGTTATTTAGTACCCACCAGCAGCTACTTGTATCTGTACAATGTACCCATATAAGTTTACTGGTGCAGCTGAATAAACTTCAGACTCCGCCCCTTCATTCATTGTCACTTGTGGCTCAGAAAAAAAAAAAATGTAAATGGCAGTTGCCAATACACTTATGTTAAGGCTTTGAAATGTTGAGTATAGTTGAAACTACACTCCCACATAACTAACCACAGCCACCGACTGAAAGCAGCAACCTACTAACTTTAAGTTTAATGTGACAATGCAAAACTCAATACCAAATTAGAATTTTCTATACATTTTTAAATACATCTTCAAACAGAGGCTCTGTTCAGTAGCATTACCATGCAGCAGTGCCTACTGAGAGTCTGTTGGTTCCACCCTAAGTTGATTAGTGGCTAATTTGAAGTCTGCTTGCCTGTTTGACTGTCTGGATATAAACAGGCTGTGCTGATGCAGATCCTCTTATCCACAGATTAATCATCACAACTGGCTAGAGTGCATCCTGACCTCTTCCCACCACCAGCATGGGGCAACCAGGGCAGGACAGAATATAGTGACTTGCTTAGTCACAGAGCTTCCGCCTTCAGCTGGCCCTCCCTCCCTGGCCCTGACCCCTTTAACCCTAGTCATTTCATTGTCCGACTCCAGACAGAAGTTAGAAACCACACAGTGTAACAGAAAACACCTTCTCATTCCTCCTGTTCATGACCAAAGCTCAACCCTGTGCAGTCTGTCTCGGCTCTTAGTGTAGCTGAGAACTGGAAGGAAGCCTCATAGAAACTTCTTTTCAGTCTAAAAGCATTGGTTAATGTTCAAAATATTAGAGAAATCCACTATAAATATAACAACAAAGAGTTTAAGTCAGTGATCAGTATATCAAAGTTTTAAGATATAGTTAGAATTTATAAGATATCAAATGTGGCAATGGTATGTTCCATAACACAATACTTCACTGAAGTCAGCGTTTCCAGAAGCTGCTATCACAACACTTTTAAAGCCCTGCCCCCACTCTCTCTCTCTCTCTCTCTGCACCTCCAGGTCTCTCTTAAAGATTTTCCTGCAGCATGGAGGGTTACAGCTCAGCTGCTGTCACTCTGTAAGAGTTAATATCTTATAGTTCGATATCAACTGCATGTTTGGCAACATCTGACAAAGTTTAATGATTTGTCAAATGGTCATTCAACTTGCATCTAAAGAATACTGCAATTGTGTCTATTTGAAAATCTATTTGTGTAGGATCCTAAAGAAAGGGGTTTTCGTTCAAAGCAAACAAGCTGCTATGTAGTCCTCTATTGAAATTGAGTACCACCATGCATGTGGTCATTATAACAACACGGACCAACAACCGTGATGTCATTTGTATGCCACAAGTTGGATGTCAAGGTGATAGTATACCAGCTGCTTGATCGGTTGGTTTTCATCAGGCTTGGGCACCGTGGTGTTGTTGGTTTTGATTTTCATGAAGAAGATGCTCTCGTGACGCATTGAGTAACGCTACTGACTAGCCAATCGGTGCTCGTACTATCTCCTATTGCAAAACCCTAAAAAATGTGCCGAGTTGTGCCAAGTTATTTCAACAACACTACAAGCAAAATTAGCCCACAGATTCATTGAACTGCATATTTTTTGCCACTGCCACCATCCAACAACAGGTAGACGGGCAGTCTGTACCCATCCACAGGTTGCCAATGTGCCACCACTGCTGAACCATTTCCTTTTAACAAAACATGTATACGGCTAAAGAATAAAGTAGCTTCAGGGTCATTTAAATGAGGGATCTTGTCATTTTAGGTGTTTTTTTTCTCTATTAATAATCCATCAATGCAGAGAGGGGTCAACTCTCCAGCAGCAGCTGTAGTATAGTATGGTTGGGCGATATGTAAAAATTTTCCAACCAACAATCATAAGTCCAATAATTGAAAATGGTCGATATATTCCGCGCAGACTTTTTGATGGGCAGAGCCATGGATGGACTGATTTGTGTGTTTAGAACACAGAAGAAGACCAAACATGGACCAGCTAAAAAACATATATAGTCAGAAATCCTAAATGGGTGACATATATAGTCACCCATTTAGGATTTCTTTGGCATTAACGCAGATTAAAGAGGTAAAGGTAAGCATGTAACCAAAGTGGTGTGCTGCTTGTGCAGACGAGCAAAGGACTCAAACAGGACTAACACGCATGAGCATTTTTTTCTGAACATAGCCTGCGGCCTTTCTTTCTTTCTGTTATGAGTGTGAGTAAATGAATTGGTGCATTTGGGGGCACTCTGAGGAGGGTGCATTTGCTGGCAGATGAAAGCGGGTGCTCTTAAAACAGCACTATTACGCTTTTTTCTCTCGGTTGACTGCTTCTATTTGCTCCATCATTATTAGCAAATGTACTCATGAGCAAATAAATAAATAAATCACCCTTGTAAAAATAAGCTCAGCCCATCGTTGATAGTCGATATATTTATCCAGTCGCCCAACCCTAGTATATAGAACAGATTTACTGATAGCGTGACGTATACTAGCTTTCAGCCTTCATCAGCATCTCCAGTAATTTACAACCACGAATTACTTCATTTAGCAAAGAAAAGAAGAACAATGCTATACAAAATAAAGCGAAATACAAAGCAACCTGTCATCACATGCATGTAAATAACAGCTAATGGATGCTTCAGAGGGGTCGCAGCATTACTACACTGGCATAAACCTGTGATGAATCAAGTAGGCGAAATGTCTGTGAAGTAGGTGAAATCCTCACATTATTTAAACAGCACGCACTCAAAATGCTTTTTGTCATGATTGTACTATTTCCAACTCAATATCTGATACCCAGGAAAATACGAACTACTACATAAATGAGTACAAAAAAAAATTTATAATATATATTTCTGCTACACAGTTGAAAAAAAAGAAAGAAAATGTTTTAGTTTGTCTGAGGTGATACTGTGCTTATGGTCAGCTGACACCACATTTTCATTGCTGGTCAAGTCGAGTGCTGCTACTTCGTTCTACTTGTTGGTTGACTGTTAGACAAATTACTGTTATCCTGTTGAATTAACAGTGTATTAATAGTAGAGATGGAAAGACCTGGTAACATTTGCTGCCTTGCTCCTACGTTAACATTATCATTTTATTAGCCACTAGCTGTTAGTTTAATGATAACTTTACTTGGTGATGATGACCACAAACACCGATAAAACTGTAAACATTTTAAGATACTTTAGGACACTCCTAAAGTTAGCACATTCCACAAAAAGCAAAGATAAACAGGATTTGTTTAGGTTCTTAGCTATGTAGAGCCATGTAAGCATCACTTCCAATAAATCATGGCAACAAACAAACACGGGCTTGTGTTGTTGGTAGTGGTCCATCAGCCAGTCACACAGCTCAAGCAAGACCAAGTGTTATGAAAAATGAAATGTGTCCACTGCAGCCACTGTCTGTGCTTTTCATGCATTATTTTTTGATCTACCAAGTTTCTTTCACAGTTCCCCTGTTCCCGGTAAACGCCACTATCGTTCCCTTTTTCATTTTGGCCCACTTGTCAGCCAATCAACATTCCACAATTGCTTGTATCATTCAATTTTAGTGACACAAAGTCCGGAGCCTAGAGGGTGCACGGGAGTAGGGCTGGGCCTACCGACCGGTGTAATGTTAGGCAATGATAAGAAAATGATATATCGCGATAGAATATGTGTAAAACGCACATGCGCGGTGCCTTTGTTTTCATATGCACATTGCAGAAAAAGCATGCCAGCGATGGAGAAGGAGAAGGGCAAAAGCAGATCGTTGAATGAAACAGTTGAATCAGAATTGGTTTATAAAAATGGTGCAACTTCAGTGACGTGGAACTGGCTTGGTGTTTGTCCGATAAATACCCACCAAAGCACATTTTTTTTGTTTAACATGCAAGCAGGTCGTCGTTATTACCGTATTTGTCAGACTTAAAGCACTCTTAAAAGTCTTTAATTTTCTCAAATATCGATCATGCACCTTATAATCCGGTGCACCTTATGTATGAATTCTTGTTGTGCTTACTGACCTCAAACCGATTTTATGCGGTACACGGTGCTCAAAAATCTGTCAAAAAATGTTTTAATACGACTTTGGTAAGCTATGCAGCCGTACCACTTGAGGTACTGTCGGAGCATCACAGCTACCGTAGTCAGGAGCCTGGTGGAGTAATACGTACTTTGTTTCAACATAATATTACCATTTTGTGTGTGTGTGTGTGTGTGTGTAAGGACCCCAAATTTCCTGTTAAGAGACATGCATATGAAGGATTTTAAACCCAAGGCTATCACCTGCGCAGAAGAACATGGGAATAGAGCAGCTGTGAGAGAATTCAGCATTAATGAATCAATGATACAGAAGTGGAGGAAGCAGGAAGAATGAGTTGAGGAAAGTTAGATTTATCAGAGTCAGATAAATCTAACAACAACTAAACCTCAACTAACAACAGGTAAGCGAAACAAAACATTGTTTCGCTTACCTGTTGTTAGTCCCAGACACCTTATGTTCCGAAAAATACGTTCCAAAAAAAATACTTATACACTACAGTTTCATGTCGCAAAGCACCTCTTTTTAACTTTTGTGCTCAGGATACGTCAGCCCATTTCCACTGGAAATGCCTTTTGGTTAAACTGTCAGCAAGGAATTTGCATTTGCAACTTTAATGCACATAAAAAAACAGCTGCTTGTTTAAGTGAAAATAAATTGATGGGGGTTTTGGCACTAATAAAGTTGTGGACTTATAAAGTATTTTGTCTGGCATCAAATATATCGTCAGTTATATCGTTATCACAAAATTTCAAATACATATTGTGATAAATATTTCTGGCCATGTTGCCCTGCCCTACAAGGGAGTGCATTTGGGGCGGGTGAAAACTCATCATTCCAGTTGAAAATTCCTCCTGGAAAGTGAGGAAAAATCTGACTTAAGATTACAAATGAAACAATCGATTTGAAAGTAACCTCACTCACAGTTCTGACATCGAACTTCGGAGGTAAATGGGGCAATATTTAACCAAGCAAGTATTAAGAACCAATTGTTATTGTACTTACAGCTATCTGGCAAATAGAAAATCTTCTTAGGAAAATGTGGATAGGGCTAAAAAGAAAATGAATTTAACACCAACACATATTGGAGAACACACACCTGTAAAACTTTGTTAGATTATCTAATGACAAAATATAACTTTAGCGTTTACTGATTGTATTGAAGCCAACTTGCTGAAACATAGCCTTTCCAATGAGGAGTAGATACCTGAGACAAGGCCAAAAGAATGTAAGGTCTCCATAAAGCATTTCTCAAACCAGAAAAATTGAAATTGAAATATGGACATTTATTACTTAGTAATTCGGCAAAGTTCGCTTCACATATTGAAACCCTTATGGTGAATCAGTTACACCAACCTAATAAAAGTTACACATCACATAACAGACACTGGTCACTTCTCTAACCAGTTTGCTGTGTAAGTAAATAAAATAAAACAATAATATAAAAACAAATGTTGATGTCTTATGTAGTAATTACATTTAAATCTTCCCATGTTGAACTCAAACTTTTATACTTTATATTAACATAATGATAAAAAAGTCGGGCAAAGAAAGCTTTGTTATGAGTAATGGAAAAAATACACGTTCAGCCATATCCGAGAGAGCTAATCATATGACCGCATTTTTTTTATTATTTGACGAGCCATACGGAGCCTAATTTTTCGCACAAATTCACTTAAGAGGACATAGAACAGCTATGTTATTGGAAACGATAAGCCTTAGAGTCGGGTCGGGTACATACAGTTTTATAGTCGAGTGAGTAGCTTTACTTCCACACTCGCAAATGTAAAGCATCGGCCGTTGTCAGGCCGATAAAACGAAATAAAACTTAGAGAAATCTCCATAATCATCCACCCACAGACTCCGCTGCTTTCAATTAAGTCATACCATTGTTTGTCGCTCAATACAAAAGTAATTTCATGTAGGGAAACCCGGAAAGCCGGCTAATGTTAGCCGATTAGATAGCCTTAGCACCACGTTAGCTTTATCAAAAGCAAGATGACTTTAACAACAAAAAAGCGTCCTCCCTACCAACACCTAAAGCGTCTTGCCCAGAAATGTTTTTTAATAGTTCAAGTCATTTATAACGCTATTTTATGCTTGCTTTGTCAACCAACTATACATGCGGCCTCGAACTTCTAATGGAAACCACCGGACTCGAGTTCCACGAGAGCCGAGAGGCCACGATGAAACAGCCGACACAAAACTCAAGCAACGACGGCATCGATCTCCAGGTCAGCCGCAGAACGATTCACTCACCGTTTTTGCTCTTTTCGACAGAGACGATCGAGAAGTGTATGAATGATTCTTCTGGGTTGAAATAAAGGGTATAGAGCCGTTTGTACCGGGAGTTACGTCAAGGTGTTCCCATTTCTTCTCAACGAGTCTTAAGAGGTCAGAGTGGACGGCGGCCCGCTAAACACAACAGACTGGACTGAAATGGAGAGCTGAGGCGACTGAGCCCGCTGCCTTCAGAGGTCGCCATCTGCCTCGGAAATGCCATTGTTCAAAAGCTACTCACTTTATTTTTTCAATAATATTTTTAATAGTCACAATAAATGCATATGTCACGACTTGTAAATCAGGAGCTCTCACAAATATATATATATATATATAAAAATAACTCACTGAATATTAGCGCGTCGAGGATTTCAATTTACAGATGTCCCCAAACAGCTCCAACATCTCCCTTGAAGTTGAATTTATTCTTATGTAGCATGTAGAGCCAGGACGTAGCATGTGCAAGACGCCGTTTGCCACTGTCCCTGCATCAACAGCAATGTGCAGTTAGATTACCAGAGGTTTCATAAGGGCTTGCAGTTACAACTCTACTAAGGTGTAGATGTAACGCAGAAGTATAAATATATAAAAGTAAAGTAGAAATACAAGTAGAAAAGTAAATATATAAAAGTATATATAAATATAAATACTGTATAAAGGTATTCTAGGTGTAAGGGCCAATATGTTTTCCAAAGTTTGTTCATAACAAACACAATGTTTGAGATGTTCATAAGTTCATAAGATCTGGTAACAGCTCTGTGCCATATGTCTTGGACACTTGGGTAAAAAGAGCTACTACAATGTCAACTCATCCCCACCTGGTGGTGAACTGGATCAGGTGTCGGGGGAAGATGCTGGTCAGACCTGGCGTACTCAAACATATAGATAGCATGCGTTGGGGACATCAAGCAGAGGCCCCAGTCCCCCAGATCTTCAGGGTCATTGGTGCAGGGTCATTGGTCCCTGTTGTGACAGTAATCCAAGAACCAGATGGTGGACTCTGAAGTTGAAGGGAGCTATCAGGTTAAAAAAGAAGTCTTATCAGGCTCGGTTAGCCTGTAGGACTCCAGAAGCAGCTGACAGACTAGCAGGTCAAGCGGAGTGGGGCTGACCCAAAAACCCGGTGTGGAAGGATTTTGGTAAGTCTACTGAACAAGACTTTTGGTCTTAAAGTGGTGGTGGAATGTCACTGACCTCAACTGAGGACATTAGTAAGGCAGTGGAAAAAACACTTGGGGATTACAATTCCACTGTCACGTTTTCTGTATAGGAGAAGAGTGGGGCTGAGGGGGATGACTCGCTTATCACTTGAGGTGAGGTCACTGATTAAGTTGAACAACTGCTCCAGGTAGGGTAGCTGGGGTGGATGAGAGTCAACCCGAGTTCCTCAAGGCCCTGGATGTCGTGGGTTTATTCTAGCTGACATTTCTCTGCAACGTTACATGGAGGTCTGAGGCAGTGGCTTTAGATTACCAAAGTGAGGTAGTGGTTATCTTGTTTAAGGGGTCACACTCCTCAGCTTACGAGAGTCCATCTGTTAGTAGAATCATGCATTCAGCAGGCACAATGTTGTTTTAATCCTAGTCATAGAAAATTGCACCAATTCATTATTAAAGTGTGCATAGGAATGTGTCCAATCAGTCTGCATGTGGTTTGTGGACCTGGAAAATGTATTTGACTGCATCTCCCAGGATATGCTGTGTGGGGTACTTGGGAAGTATGGAGTGTCTGGGCTGTTGTTACAGTAAGTTGGATTCATTACCAGTGGGTGCTGGACTCTGCTCAGGGCTGCCCTTTGTCACAGATTGAGTTCATAGTTTTTATGAACAGAATATTTAGACATAGCCAGATGGCGGAGTGTCTCCAATTTTGTGGCCTTTGTTGAAAAAAATCTTTGTTTTTTGCAGATAATGCGCTTCTGTTGACTTCATCAGCTTGTGACCTCCAGATTGTTGTGGGGTAGTTGTTTTTGTAACATCTGCTGTAATGTGGATGTTGTGCCAGATTTCATGGTCAAGCGAACCGAAAGTGGAGGTGTCACTTTAGCAGTTAAGACACCTTCCTACTCTTATCTATGGTCAAATGTGTTTGTTAGGGACAGAATGATGACTGGCAGAAATTTGCTTCCTCCAAGAGGCTCAGATAGGATACACAAACTTGAAATTGCTCAGCCTATTGTGAATAGTGCATTTACTACCCTGAATACATCAACAGCCTTGGCAAGTTTTGTAATAAACATTTCTCTGCTTTCAGTGGAGGCTCCATGTTTACTTCCCATTTGTTACAGTAGTATTACCGAACAGCAGAAACACACAGGACCTTGTTCTAACATTCAGGATGAGAACTCAGTAAAAAGCTATAGGATGGAGCCAAATTGTTGGCATCTATGATGATGTGACAACTTCCCTCCTAGAAGCAATTTTTATAGGCATTACTTAAGTTTTAGGTGCTCTGTACATGAGACGATAAAAGACAAACATACCTACAGGAAGGCAGGATGGATTACTAAATGAGAAAGGAACAGAATCTCAGAGATAAATGCACTTCCACAAACACATTAAAAAAACAGTGTTCTATAAGTTGGAGACGGTGAGTGAATACTTTGAAAATAATCAGCAGGTGAATCAACAGAGAGTATGGTTTGGATAAAGCACGTGAACATTACACTATCAAATAAGACGCTACACAAAAACACTACTGCGTGCTTCAAGAGGAAGTTACCCTCTCCTTGTGGTAGAAACAACTTGAAACACAATCACCTTTGAGTTCATTTTTTTATTTCAAACCTGTGCTGTCTATTACACTTCACACTGCTATACAGAGCCACTTTAATGGCATCTTGCGATGCCATTTTAAACCACATTTAGTAAATTGTAATTGTTTTTGTTTCTTTTGAAAGTTGAATCATTATATATTGTAATATTACTTTACATTTTTTGTTTAAATGTATTATTTAGAAAACGTTAATATTTACTTTCAGATGTTTTTACCTTCTTTAAATATTTGTTTCGTCATATTTGGTCACGTTTAATGTGTTGAATGCCATACGTCCCGCTTGTTCTGCCTGCTGGGCTTAGTTGAACTGCTTGAGCAGTGGTATTTCTTAACCGTACGATATAGCGTCTTATTAGGATCTTTAAATGCCCCTTCTTTAACAGTTATTTCTCCAGGTAGGGTCTAGTGAGTGAATCATACTGTAGTCCTTTCATCAAATGTCTGAGCTGTAGATACTTTCAGACTGAAGTCATGACTTAGTTCTTTGAGGACATGATCATTTGGAAGCTTTAAATTTACAATCTTCAGCCATTCACTGTCACATAGTTTTTAAACCCTAAAAAGCTAAAAGTGAAGAAAACAGAGGTGAATTTAAAGACAGTTTGTTTGTACATGTTCAGAACATTTAACTGCACCTACCCGTTCATTCAGTTCACGCCTGTACACTGCACAAAGGAGACGGCCAGGACAGAGACACACTGAATCTCTGCTGCCTTGTACACTTGTTGCTGCTCAGTACTTTAGTGTTACCCTTCATCATTCAAGAAAATCATGTTAAGAGGACAATGTTCACATTTACAAAGTCGAGACTTTTTTCTTTTTAATGCTGATAACAGCACACTCAAAACAAACACATTAAACTGTTAGTGTAGTGCTGTTAAAGGGGCAGTTCACAAGTCCATGTTTTCCTGTGGTCTGCAGAGCTGTTTCTTCATCTGGATTGCTTAGGAGAAATATCCACTGTAGATGTGTCTGCCTTAGGTTGAATAAAATGTATCTGGTGCTCAGAGCAGCAGAAAAATGACATCTGATTAATGTCTTTAAAAAAAAATCATAAATGGGTTAATAAAAAATAAAATAAAAAGATAACAAAGTGAAATTGCCAAGTTATAACTGAAAAAAAACCCAACCCTCAGGCAACTGATTGTTCCCTTTCAGGACATGCACTTTAACGGCTGTTGGTAGTTCTAATACACCAGGTAGTTCCTTTAATGGTTAAGCAAACACAAGTGCAAATAGAAAGGGACACTAACAATCTCAATCATACAGGAGCAGTTATGTCACTTTTTCTTATTGTCCCAGTCTTCATGATAGAGATGTTGGATGGAGGTCATATGCTCAGCTACTGACCCAGGTATCCCAGGGCTGATGACACAAAGGACAAAAGGACTAGTACTGATCAGCTTTATGATGGCAGGCTGTGACTTAATTCAAATAATGCTTAATAACCCAAGAAGTTGCAATACAGCAACACAATCTTTAATACACTTTTATCATTTAGATATAGCTCAAAATTCTTATATATAAAACTTTACAGTACAAATATTTTTTCCTGTGGCAAAACCTCAAGAAGCAAATCTGATCATATTAGTGTAATGTTCACAGTTCAGCTGTGGGTGTAACAGCCTCTCATTGATGTTTAGGACATGACTGTGGCATAAGGCATGAAAGGGAAAGCACTGTTAACCTGATGTGTGCATTAAATGATGTGTGCGAGTATGTTGATTGTTTTTATAAATGATTGAAATCTGGGCAGGATTTATCTCCTCTCCTTTCAGAACGTTCTAGTGTATCCTCTACTAAAGGAAGCACCAAGGCACCTTCCCTTTAGCTCTAAAAGCTCTTAGTACCATGCAGATGGTTTCTTTTCATGTAACTCGGTCAGGAACTGAGGAAAACCTGACTACCTGACATTTCTTAAGTGTGTCTTGGTGTTCCTCAGGGTCCCCTCCCTGTTGGATACACCTAAAACAGCTGACTCAGGTAGCAACTAGGAGGTGTCCTCGTCACATGCCAGTAACAATGAAACTGGTTCCTTCTGATGGGCAGCTCTGCTCTTGTTTGCACACAGCTTAAACTGAATACAAGTTAAACTTTTAAATCTGATTAATCACATTTCCCTTCTTTTCAAGGTGAATACACATCAGTACGGTTCACAAAAAAAGAAAAGAAAGAGAAAGAAAAAAAAGGCTCTTTTTGATATTGTTAGTCATCATACATACTTACTGCCAAACTGGCAAAATTGCTTTTTTCAAATGATATAACAAAGGTAAGCGTGGATGTGAGGCGGCATGCAGTGTGCTGGAAAAAGTTAAAGAAAAAAACCTCAAGCTAGTTTTTTCAAAACGAGACAGGATTTGATGTCTCGAGACTTTTTCGGTCTCCTGTCACTCTTTCAATATGGCGTACCACAGTAACAGTGAGGATGTCCCTCGAAACAAAGTACCACAGTTTATTAGTGACTTTAAACTCCAGAGATGGGCCTCTGTGCAGCCGATCTAACCCTAACCCTCAGAGGAACTTTGTTTTGAGCGTGATGCTGGGAGAGGACTTCCCAGTGCTGTGGGCGGCTGGGTTAGTGCTGCTCTCCTTAACATTCAAACTCTCCTGATTTCCTCTGATGGCAGCTTGAAGACGAGACTTCAGGTGAGGTGATGTTGTGATGAGTGACCTGAAGGGGGAAAGAAAATATATAACCACCTGCTTCATATTCACTGTTCAATGTTTAACATTAAAAGAAGCATGACAAAACAAGGCTTTGCTCAGCATGACATGCTGATTTAATTATTGATGGAGACTCTCTCATTCACAGGATGACAAACATTATCATAAACCTTTTCCTGTTCTTCTCCACAGTAAGAAAAAACTCATGAATCCTAGAAGTCAACACGTAATCTACATAAATAAAACAAATTACAAAAAAGCTTAAGAGGTTGCTTGTACAGTTCAGTCCACTGAGAGGAGCGCGAGCATTTCGTGCAAACCAAGCCAGACTTGTGAGCAACAAAATAACAGCACACATCACCACCAACCTGAAGACAGCTGGGTGCTGAGGGCCGAAGCGCATTAGATCCTTGAGCGCCGAATCATGAAGAGACCTGGATGGCAGGGGAGCAGAGCTAAGGGCATTTTCATCCAGGAGAAAGGAGATGAGGAGGGGCAGCAAGACTGCTACCAGCTGAGGACCTGAAGGGCAAAAACCCCAAAACACGGGAATAAGTTTCAGCTCACACTTTCATGGCTCCAGAGGCAGATGGGAGACAATGTATCATTTCTTAAATATCTCAACAAAACCTGGATGGACTTGCACCTTTGCTCAAAGAAGCAAGAGCAGCTGAAATCACTAACTTTTAAACAAAATAATTGAATGTGCTCACTGATAAAGGATTCATGTGAATAGATTAAAGTGCACATGGGTTAGACTCACAGTTTGCTTTTGTCAGCTTTATTTTTAGAACAGGTACAGTAATTTTCCTGAAGTCTAAAACAGATTGCTAATGAAATTTATCTACTTGTGTATAACATTTTAGTTATTTCATAGCTTCAAACTTCAGTGTGTGGTTGTGAAGGGCTGCATGCTGGTTAATCAGGAAAGGGAGGAGAACACATCAGATGTGTGACGAGTAATTACTGATAAGCATTAGCACATTCAGAGCACAAATCAGGCTGCTGTACTCCACCACTGTCCTCCTTTGGACTGAGAGCTCTGCTTTAACCTTGGTCCATTCTATCATCTCCTGACTCCCCCGTGTTTCTGCCACAAGCGCTACTCACGCTGTGATTCATCAGCTGCCTGAATCAAAGCCTCCATCGCTCGGATTCCCTCCAAGACTCCAAGCAGCTCCTGTGGAGTTTGAGGACGACTCCGCTCCACCTTCTGAGGAGGAAGCAGACAAATATATGCAGAAATCACCTGACCAATGCCTTCTACTTATCATATAGGTATGATTTCATTTTCCCTTAGTGTACATGTAAGCATTAGTACAGAAAGAAAATTAAACATGTTACAAACAAATAATATATAGTATATTAATGAACACAAAGTAACTCAGATACTCATGGATGGTAAATAAGTTTGATTGGATACCTGGAGGAATCGAACCAATGTCGGACCAAGAGCCTGGATGTATGGGATGGCCACACCGGGCTGAGCCTGAAACACCGTCGTTAGCAGCTGGCAACAGTGACTCACAACCTAGAACAGAGACGTGAGGAAACACTGTCACTTTCAATCCCCCACTTACTCAAATATACATTTAGAGAAACGTTACTTTGTTACTTTGTCCTTTATCCAGCTTTACTGGTCTGGAAGGAATATGGTGTACTCCAAACTGTTTAGATCAAGAATGTCAAAGTCATTCACATTGTGAGCCCACACTGACCTGAAGTGGGCCGGCCCAGTGAAACTGTCACTGTAAAAAAGTTTACCTCCATATTTAATCCCTGAGATATTCTAATATAAGAGTTTTGTTACACGATAAAGGAATGCTGCCACTGTAGTTAATAAAAAATCTGTAAGGACAACTCTTTGATATCATGAACTTTAAGCCCAAGAGGTGTACAATTTTGGCAGCTCATTTCCCTGAATGTCCTCTAATAATGACACAAAGTTTGCTAATTTGCAGAAAATGCCCTCTGTTTTAATGTGGGCCTACTTTAAAACAAAACAAGCAACAAACAATATCAACGTCTACATTAAACTGTGAAAAAAATTGAACTTTTCTGTTCCTATTTAGATTACTTTGGTGGGGTGTGAATCTGGATTCAGGAGATGTGGGAAATTATAAAATAAAATTACAGTTAAAAGTCCAAAATTTATGCCCCACACTTTTCAAAGCTGCCCGGTGGACCGGACCTGAGTTTTTGCTGGGCCAACTGCGGTGCCCAGGCCTTATGCTTGACACCACTGGTAAATGCAACAGATACATGTTCAAAAGCACTACCTTAAAGATGAGCTACAAAATGTATATGAAAGATGGTTATTTCCACGTTCTATACATCGTTCCTTTTAAAGAAAAAAAACAACATAAAAAGCACTGATTGTTGAAACACAGTGGAAATGACTAAAACTGCAGAAAGCTGCATGCTGAGTTCAGAATGATTTCTCTGTCACAAGTTGTTAGAGAGTAGCATAAAGTAGGACTTGCTCATTTACTGAGTCTAAAACAGATCATTATTAACAAAATGAACTTCACGGTGTATTCAGTAAGAGCCCACAAAGTCATCAGAAAAGTGTTCACTAAGGCAAAGGAACAGAGGGCTGTTGGCTAACACTCAGACACTACCAGAGGGTCTTTGGAGTCGATGCTGGTGGTGAAGCGCTGCAGACAGAGCTTGTGCAGAGGCTCAGTGGTACAGACATCGGGACCCGCAGATAGCAGGAAGACGGTCAGAGCAGTGAGGAGGCTGAGCTGGTCCACAACACAGCTGGAAGGCCCTGAAATTACATAAAGAAACTATTTCAGGCATTCTCTTCTGTGTTTGGTACTTTAGCATGCTTCTGCCAGTGGCTGTAATTTTTAACCAGTCATTGTGGAGTCTACAGTTCTCTCCATTACCTCTCTCTAGCCATGGGGAGTACTGTTAATGAGTACTTTGTTTACAATTATAACAGAAATTCCTTACAGCTTTATTGCATGGTGCCTGTAGGTATGTGGGCAGCAAATTGAAGATGTTTTAGAAGCACTTTGTAAAACTACAGAGAGCTGCATGTTTGTGTGTTACATATACACCACACGTACCACTGTCCCAAAATGTTAGAAGTGTATTTAGAGCTGACTGCAGCAGCAGGTTCCAGGATCCTCGGCATTTCTCTTGACGGCTCATGGGTGAAGTCAACACGGACTTGAGAGCCTGAATAGCCGCCTGGATGACCACACTCAGACAAGCCCCACCCCCCGATTCAACTGCTGAAGCACCTGTAAGCAAGTTTACCATCACCATTGATGTCAAACTAAATCATCATCACTGCGTGAATAAAATACATTTCTAAACTTGCAGTAATACAGTTTATTGTTACTTTTAGCACTGACTCTTTGACTTTGAAGGAGAGAAGATGTGCTTATTTAAAAACTGACAGAGCTGCTGTTAACGTCCACCTAATAAATCGAGAATCTTTTAGTTTTGTTTTTGGTATCCACCATTCCTAATGAAGATGTCTCTTTAGCTGTTTAATTATCTTCTTTATGTTGACCAAATGCTCTCTAACTAAGCCTGTTTGCTGTTGAGCATGTTGTTTACACAACTTTCACAACCGGGGTTTGGAAACCACTCCTATCAGAGTACTAAGTGAACTGACCTGATCTGTGGATCCGCAGATATGGTATAGACGTTTTCACTTTGTTATTTCACAGTTAGTATACTAGCCACCTTAGCCACATTAATAACAAATTATTTATAGACATTACAGTCCAACTTATTTTTCTTGACCTGTGTGCGCGCTGGGCTGGTGGACCAACTCTCTCAGGACTCCCAGCAGCAGGTAGAGGACAGTGGGGAGAATGGACACACTGCCTACAAAGAGGAAGGGCAGTTGTTAAACCAACAGACCAATAATAGGAGATGCATCGCAGGTGTGTCCATTTGCATAGATATTTGGCTAGACAGAGTGAAGAATTATGCAACGGTATGCAAC
>VUQR01031270.1:8618-22640 GCA_015108515.1 Hemichromis elongatus | reverse complement strand
ATTTTCTCTCCTCCAAAAAAAAAAAAAGAAAAAGAAATAAAAAACAACACACAGCCCAGAGCCCCTCAGTAGTAAGTAGCTAAAACCCCAGGGCTCTGATACAACCATGCCAGTCCCTTTAGTGTTGTGTTAGCAGGACGGGTTATTCATGCTCTCACCTTCAGGAGAGCAGATGGACGGCAGTTCGGAAAGCACACACAGAGCTGATGCTACCAGACGACAGTCACTGTCTGTCAGAGTCCACGGTGAGCCTCCAGGACCTAAACGCACAACCCGAAAATTCATACAGGTTGATATGTGCAGACAGTTCTCTCAGCAGGAATGAAGGTTTACTATATTAGATTTTTTTAAAATTTTGTTTTAGACAGTAGCTACAAAAATCTCGTCTTGTGCTTGTCTAGCCAATCATACACAACTGACAGAGAATATCTAAAATGAAGTTCCCTATAGTCCTTGGACTCTTCCCTCCATGTATTTATTTCTTCTTCCTCTCTGCAGCAGCCCTCCCTCTTCTTATCCATCTCCTTACCAGTTGGACTGGTTCCAGCCAGTTTGGGGCTGAGCTGTGGGATTTTCCGGACCAGTACACAGAGGCAGAGCTCCAGGGCACCAAAAACCAGCGAGTGACCAGGAATCAAACCACCGGTGTCTCGCCCCTCCCCAAACTCTGGAAGTGTTTCCTTCTCTGCTGCGCCATCATCCACTAAGAAACAAAGTTAAATAGTATGAAAGGAGCATTAAAATTGTTCTGTTTGTCAACAATCTAGAAAGGTTCAGACAATTTACAAAATGGATCTAAAAGTGAAAGCTTACAGTTATTAGAACTATTGAAACCTGATGAAAAACGTTCAGTGTAGCTGGACGTTCCAGAAAAAGATAAAAAGTGAAGCTTGCTTTAACATTTTGTTGAGATCAGAAAGGAAGTTTTGCCGTCTATGTGAGAAGGTGGTTACAAAATGTTGTATTGCTTCCCTTGGCTAAGAAGCTGGGTTTAGTCCTCTGGCAGGATTTATTGAAAACAAAAGAAATGATACATAAACGAGTGAGGTATCTCACTATGGCAGGCACTTTCTGGCTTGACCACTACCACTATATCTGTCTACGACAGACTAATCATTCCAAGGACACGAGATCCCTGATCCCCTTTATAACGACCCCTGAACAAGACCAGGATTCGCAGTGTGTTTCTTCCTCCTCCCAAAGGGGGCATCAGTGTTTTACAGAGAAAACAGAGTGATGTATCTCCCCTGTGCAAAGACATAGAGCAGACAAGCTAGCTCTACCATCCATTGTCTGCTTGGCCAGTAAAGAGCAATCAAATTAAGAGACTGGTGCTGCTGTCAGCTCCATGTAATTTATATATTAGAGACGGACTATTTGAAAGTAGTCAGGGGACCCTGTTTCCCTAAAGTATCTGATTAATTTATATAGATGTGGTAGTGGTTGGTTAGTCACACCAGAAAGCACTTCCTATACTGAGATACCACGTGAGGTTTCAAAGAGAAGTGGCAGAATAATGTTCATTATGTGTTTACCTTCAGCACTGTGGCGTTTCTCCCGGATGTGCTCATGAGCAGCAGCTACAATTCGCTGCAATAAATCCAACACAGCAAGCTGAACTGATACAGACTCTCTGGTCACCATGAGTCGGTGGAGGACGCTGAGTAGCTCCACGCTCAGAGCCTAAACAGACAAACAAAGTCAGCACTCGGCCACTACAGTTGAGTCATGACTTCTCTGTGTTTTCAAGATTGTACTACGAAGCAAGACTAATGGCTTAGCCATCTATGTTGAGCTTAAAGTCACCATTTCAGCGTCACCATCGTTTGATTACATTTCTGATCAGAGTACGGGTCAGTCTGTGGTAAGGAGAGTTAAATGACCTTTGAAAGACCCTTTTTATGTGAGCGCATGTACAGTGAAGCAGAAAGCCATGCAAACCAGAGAAAGATGACAGCCATCGTTGTGACACATTAATATTAATTGAGGTTTTAGGTTTTTGTTGTGCCAGCTAAAACAAAATATTATTTACACTAGTATGTACTGCATTTAACTGTACAGAAGAGCCATAACCACTTCATCATTCACTGGGAAATTAATACCACACATATAGAATTGCCAGTCAGATCCATTAAAACCCTTTTAGAATCTATCTATAAAGACTTTTGGATTTCTCTTCAGATCTCTGATGCTTCGTGTTAATGTTTCAAGTCATGTTTACTTTCAAAACTAGTGGACGTTGTGCCTCACCTGGTCATTTCCAATCTTTGCTCGGGGCCACGAAACATCCAGCAGCACTTGCAGAGCTCTCAGACAGGAAGTGATGTTCTCCATCTGGTCCTCCGAATGTGGAGAACAGAGAAACTCCACGCTGATCCCTGAACGCAAGTCCGACATGATCAAAGTCAATACAAAAAGACACAATTTAATACATAAACACATTTTAGTCAGCAGTTATAACCAGTTTGTTACCAAGTATGAGGTGCAATCTATCAGTATTAATGTCTTCGGGACTCTTGGCTCTGCCCCCAGAGCTTCCGTTTCCCATGGAGGTAGGTGTTGCTGGTCTGGATAGGGTAACAGGTGCTTCATCTGACATCACAAAACCTGCACGCACACGCACACACACACACACACACATACATATGTGTAACAGATACTTTTACATGTATCTGATTATTAAACTGAGAGAACAGCAGTAAAGACGAGTGAGGAGGAGGAATACTAACCTGTGCTGTGGAGCCAGAGGGAGGTAGCATGGAGGATGGGAGCCCATGACGAGGTGTAATGACGTCTTGCTTGGCTGACAGTCTCTGATGTGTAGAAGGAACCTCCTGCATGAGAAAGAGGGGGAGGAAAAATAAAGAAATACCATATCTGCCAAAATAAATCATTTTCCATACGGATCTATAAAGTATTCTGATTCTGATAAAATCAGTCAGCGTTCTTGAACCAATCTTATCACAGCGGTGGTCCTGATTCCTTTATTAGAGGAGAAAATATATCAAAAAAATACATCACAAACTAACTGATTAATCAATTATTATCTGGAAAGCTGAGCTCAATTCTGCCAGCCATAAAAAAAAAATCACTTAAACCTGTCAGACAAAGTGAAGTAGGCTAAAAGATCTGAAAAAGAAAACACAGAGAAAGAAAAGAAAAGAAAAAGAAACTCAAGAACAGATGAGAAACAAAGTCACTAACAGCTATCAGTCTGGAAAGGGTTACAATGCAATTCCTGGGGATTTGGAACTCTAGCAAACCACAGTGTGAGAACATTACACACAAATGGAGCAAACTTGCAACGGTGGTGAACCTTCCCAGTAGTAGCCAGCCTACCAAATGTACTGAGCACATATGGCCTCTGGTGAGCTAAACATAGTTGTGTGTTTCAATTGCTTAATATTTAAAATCCATCTCAAAAATGAGCTTGTGAACTCTGACAGCACAAGTTTATACCAGGACTATGAATAGCAGCTCCCCTAACAAAAATGCAAAATCTGTAATGGAGTACGTTAGCTCAGTAACAGGAAGTTACTTTGTGTCACACGTGAACACCAGGAAATAGGCGTTTGTGATATGATGACCTCAACAACCTCCAGCAAAGCCCATTACTTTGCAAAACATGCAAGAAACCTAAAGGTGAAAATAAAAAACTTGTCCAAATGTACATACAACTGGATTATGGCAACAATATGATCATGGTTTGATATTACAATACAGTGGGTATTACTTTTTTAAAGCGTTGTTTACCTGCAATACCTGCAGCAGATATTAAATATATTTCTTAGTGAAATATTATTTACAAATTTGTACTGGAAACTCTCTCCCACCTGTTGCAGGTAGCTGTGATGAGTACTCCTGTGGGAGGGTCAGTAGTGCATAGTCCTGTAGTGCTGCCAACCATAGACGGCTCAGTGTCGATAGCTCTGATTGGACCAACTTCAGAAGGCCTTCCCCCTCTGACTCAGAGCCTGAGCTGTCACTAGCCAGAGAGGAGACCGATGGGTCAGCTGGTCTACGAGAGCTTTCTTTTTGGTTGCTCCTCTGAACAGCGACAATGTAAACCTGACAGAGACGAAGCAAACCACAGAAAATTGCAGCAATAATTTAGTTTATTTTCTGTAGAAATATTTATGATTGGTACACAATATTGACTATCTTGATAGTATCTTGTCAAAAACAAAATGTTGGAGACGTTTAGTGGTAAGGGCTGTTATCAAGAATACTATCAGCCAGGGCTCTAGACTAACATCGGACACTTGGGCAGTGCATTTGTCGAGGCATATAATGCGTTTTCTGCTTTTTCAGTGTTTCAATTTGAAATGTATTAGCACCAGTCACAAATGCTGTATTGCCGGCCATGGTCTTTCCACTCTCACGACAGTGAATGCAGCGCATCATGTTGTCAGCCACACCTTCCCCTTTTTACTTCCAGTGGGCTCTGGAGTCGATTGTACGTGGCTCTTTATCTGATGCTGTCTCTGAACCAGTGTTAAATATAACTCTAAAGGTTGATGGATCCATGTCAGCTCACTGGCTATGAATTTCAGACGAATCAGGCCTCAACTCTTTTCTCATTACAGCTACATCCACGTCAGTCGGGCCTAGGCTACTCACCTCTCTCTGTCTGCCTGCCCTTTCAAACGTACACACGTCAGCCTACCGGAACATCTGGACAACGGCCAATCAGAGAGGTCCCGTCCTTGCTTGACTATCTCTGATTGTTTAGACCAAGATATGGGCATAATGTGTGTCTGTTGACCACACAGAGACTTTCAGAGTTGCGGAGACTTTTTTTGTTTGTTTGTTGTTGCACAAACGGCTGGCCACACCAATGCGACCTAGATTTGTTTTTAGTCGCACCATTGAGAAATTAGGTCACACTGTAGAGCACTGTCAAGGCATTCTGCCCAACATGCAACAAGCTGTTATCACGAAAGTATCATTAGACACACGAATGGACATTTGAAAAAGAGCACGAGAGGATTCAAGTCTTCAGACTACTATCACTGCAGGAAAAAAACAAAACAAAAACTGAAGTACTTTTGTTTGTAATAAAACATTTCAATAATGATAAAAGATGACGAGAAGATCCAATAACGAATAGCAAAAATATAACCTCAGCCCAGGCTTTGAGAACAGCCAGTGTCTCCATGGTAGCAGCAGCCTCGTTGTACAGCTGGCTTGATGCTTCCCTCCCACTCTGGACCTTAACCAATGAGGAGACGAGGAGCTGGTGGACACGTCGCAGGTCACGGAGGTCACTGACTACACCACTAGCGATCCACGCACTACACACCTGGAGAGGAAAAAGCAGGATTAAAGGTGACACTTTACATCTTCATTCATTAGCCGATGACCCGCAGACAGAAGGACCCGAGCAGCGCAGCAGTGAGGATTAGGAAAATCATGAATGACAACTCTTCACCTGGCAGGCTTTGGCAGTAATGTCAGGGGGAGCATCAGTGGTGAAGGCCGGTCTGAGGGCAGCTCCAACCTGCAAACACATAAAAATGAAAATATTAAAGAAGTCTGACTCAACAGATTCTGTAGCATCTTTTCAAATAGAAACAAATAGAAAAAACTGGACTCTGAAAAATTAAAAATAACAGACAGGATTTTCAGGAGCCCGTTTACCCCTATGTCACCCCTTCGTTTTGTAACATGCTGTTTTAATACATTTTTGGACAAATGGCACAAAATGTGATGATTTGGTACATAGAGGAGTTCATGGTTAACTCAGTGACTGCATAGTGCACCAGGTCCTGTGGTTATAACACAAATCGTCATCCCACCACTGTGCTGACAGTGTGAGCTGTCTGTGCTGCTCTGCTCTGGTTTTTGACAAATATGGCACTGTATGTAAAGGCCAAACACCTCCGCTGGTCTTAGCTGATGGCAGGTAAAATCAAGTTCAGATGAGTGACTGATCCTTACGTTAGCCTGGTACTGCTCCAGGATCACATGACCAGGAAACTCCGGTTCTGGAATGGCTGAGAACTGCCTGATGATAACCAGGAGAGCTTGGAGCCCTGCCAGGCGCAGCTCATCGCTGTGATCTGTTGATGCCATGAACGCCATGCGTATCAGGTCGCCAAGATGGAGGACCAGGAAATCTGAGAGAAGCGGGTGAGAGTTTAGCGAGAGCTGAGACATCCAGAAAAATACACCGAGCAAAATACCTGTGAGGTCTTACCAGTGGACTCGTGCAGGCGTCGTTCCTGAGCAAGAGCCATGTCAAAGTGAGCTGGGTCGGCGGTCTCGCACTGTGCTATTATGCGACAAACAGACTCCATGGCGAAACAACGTGTGGCCGAGCGCAGTGCTGTGAATGGGCCACCAGACTCAGACCGGGCTCTGAAAGCAGAGGAGTCATCATCTCTGCCAGGGTCTGCCTCTTCCTCCTCCTGTTTCGACTCCAATGGGGCACGACCATCTTTAAAACATATTTTTAACATTACAGACACCAACAGTGACCCATTACCTCACAATCACCCGGTATTATCCGAGTCCTGAGTAGTTTTCAAACAAACTGACAGCTTTGCCATTGATTCTACACATTTAAGCAAGCATCAATAAAATATTTCTTTTTCTGCTTCT
Organism: Hemichromis elongatus; assembly: GCA_015108515.1. Taxonomy (NCBI): domain Eukaryota; kingdom Metazoa; phylum Chordata; class Actinopteri; order Cichliformes; family Cichlidae; genus Hemichromis; species Hemichromis elongatus. The sequence goes on along the minus strand of VUQR01031270.1, from coordinate 16,037 downwards.
GTCTGCTGTGAAATTTTCTTTTAACAACACAGAACCCAGACTCCATTAAAATACAATTCTGGCCTTTTAAAAAAATCTTATTCGTGATATTTTCAGCTTTTTAACTTTTAGTCTAGAAACAGAAATGTATGGGCAGACACAAGTAAACTTGGGCTTTTGAGTACTCAAAGAAACAGCTGCAGTCTGCCAACCCTAATGAGCCCACCTGTAGTTGCAGACAGGACATCTTTGCAGAGCTTCAGCCAGTGGGCCAGTTTGCTACTGGTGGCACTGGCTGCCATCATATGAACCAGAGTCTCTTGAATGTCCTTCCTCAGACTGAAATCCGACTCTCGGTCCAGCAGAATGAACAGAGCACCTTCGAGGCCGACCTCTTTCATAGTGACATCTGCTTAGACAGAAAGGATTAAGTGAGCAAAGACGTAGAAGAGAGGTCCACAATAAACTGCTTATATGCTACAAACAGAAGCAAGTAACTGTGTGTAAGTTAAAATTAATGTTAAAACAAAATCAACCAGATTTCACTGCACAAAGTATATATACACACTGCTCAAAAAAAGCAAACACAAAAGTAAGACATCCTAGATCTGAATAAATGAAATACTCTTATTAAATACTTTGTTCTTTACATAGCTGAATGTGCTGACAACAAAGACACAACATTCACTAGCCACATGAGGTCTTGCATCGTCTTGTATTGGCCCAGGGCCAACTGCACCAGTATATGGTCTCACAAGGGGTCTGAGGATCTCATTTCGGTACCTAATGGCATTCAGGCTACCTCTGGCAAGCACACGGAGGGCTGTGCAGCCCCCCAAAGAAATGCCACCCCACACCATTACTGGCCCACTGCTAAAGCGGTCATGCTGGAGGACGTTGCAGGCAGGTGAACGCTCTCCACGGCGTCTCCAGACTCTGTCACGTCTGTCACATGTGCTCAGTGTGAACCTGCTTTCATCTGTGAAGAGCACAGGGCGCCAGTGGGAAAGTTGCCAATCTTGGTGTTCTCTGGCAAACGCCAAACGTCTTGCATGGTGTTGGGCTGTAAGCACAAGCCCCACCCAGTTGGGCCCTCATGCCACCCTAATGGAGTCTTTTTCTGTCCATTTGAGCAGACACATGCACATTTGTGGCCTGCTGGAGGTCATGTTGCAGGGCTGTGGCGGTGCTCCTCCTGTTCCTCCTTGCACAAAGGTGGAGGAAGCGGTCCTGCTGATAGGTTGTCGCCATCCTACCGCCTCCTCCACATCTCCTGATGTACTTGCCTGCCTCCTGGTGGCGCCTCCATGCTTTGGACACTATGCCGACAGACTCGGCAAACCTTCTTGCCACAGCTTGCATTGATGTACCTTCCTGGATGAGCTGCACTACCTGAGCCACTTGTGTGGGTTGTAGACTCCTTCTCATGTTACCACTAGAGTGAAATCACTGCCAGAAAGCAAAGGTGCTGAGAAGTGGTCTGTGGTCCCCACCTGCAGAATCAGTCCTTTATTGGGGATGTCTTGCCTATAATCTCCACCTGTTGTTCCATTCAATTTAAACAACAGCATGTGGAATTGATTGAAGCTATTTGAACTGAACTAAACAACACACACACACACACACACACACACACACGTAAAGATACAAAATTAGATTTTCTTTTTCTTGATCAGGGAAGTTCTACCCCTTCTTTTACTTCTAGGAAGCGATGGGTTTGTTTGTTATTTTGGCCTCGGAGACGGTGACTCTTTAAGGTTCCCGCCTCAGCTGTGGTTATTGCGAGTTTTCCCCCCCTTTTTTTGGCTTTGTGAAATAAACCCCATAAATTCAAAAGCAGCTATGGGGTTTTTGCACGTGTTACGTTTCCCGTGTTGTTCTGTGATTCTGTTCTAAGGGGCGTAACACACATCAATAACAATGTGAGATCAACATGAGTCAAAAAATAATGGTGAGCTGTAAAGCCAGAGAATAAAGGCGGTGAAAGAAAATACTCTTTCATTTATTATCAAATCAAACCAAAACCCCCCCAAAAACGGACTGATTACATTAGCAAAATGAAAAAAGTGCAGTCATGTTAAAAAGAAGGCTGATAATCATCATAGTTTCCATAAAATGGCCGTTTCTTCTCACCGAGTTGCGTGTTGTCTCGTCTTGGAAGCTCTTTGATCAGAGCGACAGCATGCTCAGAGACCTCCAGCGCCTCCCGCTGGACAAGCTGGCGCAAACAGGCCACCACAGCCCGGCGCAAACACAGGAACGAGCTGCAGAGGTTTGCCTGAAACACAAACACAAAGTTAACACACATACAAGCTATAACTGCTACTGTAATTTGTCATCAGGGGAAAGCATGCTGCTAAAGACAGTGTTTCATCCAGGAGTTGTTTACATTAAAAGCTTCCACAGCTGCTGGCGGACCTTAAAAATAGCCCATCGATGTGGAACAGTATTCTCTCAAATAATAAAGTTCCTAAAACTGAGCTTGAGTGGAATACTTTTTTTTCTGACCCGCAGTACAAAACCCAAAGATATTCTTGGCTTTAAGGAAAGTTGCAATATTCACATAAAATATTCGACAATTATAGTATATTGTGCTTTTAATGAAACTTTGTCGTGTAAACAAATAAAAACAATCTACAAACTAACAGTAGCAACACTTTCTCCAGAGGAAACACTGTGGGGGATAAAACCAGCAGAGGATCTTTTTGGTCAGAACTGCACTTGAGGCTGTTATTGTGTTAGCTGAAAAGCAAACAAAGTGACAGTAAATAGTAAATTAAGAATAAACACCCAAAGAATGTAGAAAAAATTAGTTAATGCTTTAAAAGAGAGAAAAACGTTAAAATTCAGCAGCAAAACAGAAAACTGAGCTGATAGGATTCATTCCAAAAGAAAGGTGTGTTGACAAGGGACGGGGAGCTGTGTTAAAACGGTGACAGGACAGTTTCACCGTGGGTCTGGGCGACCCGGACATCTTTTTCAACATTTAAAACTGTTATTCATAACAAATTTCTGAGCTAGCGTAACCTAAAAAAATGCAACCATAAAAGTAGTACAAGTATGTACTATACTATATGCCTAGTTTTAGGATAGCTGACATATAGATGGTTGCACTATATAGAAACTAACAGTTAAGCAGATGGTGACCTTTGTAGAAAATCAATCTTGTGCTTCTTCCTGCATGAAAGAATGTCAGCTAAGGAAGAACCGCCAAGTCTGAAGCTGATGCTAATCAGGATTCTGATTAAACAAAGAAACTAAAGCAATAATTTTGTACTGAAGGAATAAAATAATGTAAAAATAATCTAAAATCTTTGCTGTCAGTCTAAGATTTCAGGTTATTTATAGTGAAAGGAACTTTGTGTGAAGAGTATTGATATCGCCCAGTCCAACATCACAGCAACAGAAATGTCACAATGACAAAAAAGAAAGAAAGAGTTTACAAAGCTGAAAGTGGGACAGCAGCCGTGGACCTTGAAAACAAAGAACCTACCAATATGGAATAATCCAACAAGATCTCCTGTAACACAGAATGATCAAAAACAACACGCACTATAAATCTTGACAAACTCTAATTTCAACACGGCAGAGAAACATGACAGGAAATGCACAATGCAGAGATGAAATATGGATCCAGTTGAGTTTGGACAAGTTATGTCTGTCAAACAGGAAGTGTGATAATTAACAGCGTTTTATCAAAACCAAATCACTCATTCAATCTTTAACCCTCTGTACCCTATAACAGCCATGACTCAGTGTCGCTCTGGGATTAATAAAGTCTCTCTGATAAGGTCTCTTTCTGACACACCATATTTTAACATATTTTAATAATAAACAATCACCAACAAGTCAGGGGGGAAAAATCTGGATATTTGTCAAATATTTTGCTTTTTTTTTTTCTTTTTACCCCAAGTCACCTCAATGTTCAGTTAAACCTCAGCTGTCAGTATGCCGGGTTTTCACATCTATTTACTATTTATTTCTATTTAGGAGGGTGTAAAATTACATTTGTGAAAGGAATCTGGTTCACGGCAACGACTCAGTTAAAACAATGTTTCTAAACCAGTGCTTCCAACCGCTATGTGCCGCGAGAAATGATCAGGTGTGCCATGGAAGATTATTTGGTTCCACCTGATTAATGTAAATGACCGGTGTGAATAACAGGCAGAACGATTACATTCTCTTCCACTAGAGGGCAGTTCAACGTCTTGTGCTAATAAAATAGGTTGCCAACTGCCATTAAAACAAAAGAAGACGAAGAAAAACAAATTACATAAGAGTCATGATGTGAGATGATGCCGTGCGTAATTGCAATAAATAAATATTTGAAAGGAAAAAGTAGTCAATGTGACCTGGGTCTGACTGACTACTTCCGACCCACATGAAGGTCCTAGAATGAGTAGTGGTCAGAACAAAGCAAAAATGGTATACTAGGGTCAATCTGAACACCTATAGCTGGTGCACAGGGAAAAATGATCAAAATGCTTTTTGTAACATTTTTGTTTGGTGGTGTGCCGTGTGATTTTTCTAATGTGAAATATATTTCGTGGCTCCAAAAGTTAGGAAGACACTGTTCTAGACAGCTTATAGAAAAGAAACAGCTATAGAAAGCCATGCCTCCTGAGGTGTACTTACACATAGTGCAGGTACAAGGCTGGTCAGGTTGACATGGGGAGGTGAGAACATGTGCAGCTGCTGCAGACAAGAAATGGCCCTGGCCTGAACCAGACAGTCTGGACTGTCCTGCATCACTCCACATGCAACCAGACAGCTAGAACGCAGACCCGCTGCGCCATCACCTGGAGACAAAAACACAAATCCCTTACACATCCCTATAAAATTCTCTAATTTAGAAACTGTCCTTGGATGCGACCCTGGTTCCATACCCTGCAGGTCTGGGCCCAGACAGGTGATCAGGCTATGCAGGCAGCGTCCCAGGCTGTAGTGCACCTCAGGATGGGTGGGTGGAGTGGAGAGCAGCAGCCGGAGCACCAGGGTGAATGATGGTTCTGCATGGGTTCTATACAGGCCACCTGACAGGTCGACCACCAGAGAAAGACTGTGGAGAGACCAGGTCTGGACACAACAGAAATACACACAAGGTTTGACTAGAAGGAAGGACAAATAAAGAACAGACATATGGTCCAGTTTTAACCTTCTCAAATTAAATGTTTTATACCTTGAGACTTGAACAAATCAAATGAAGCAACCCTTTGCAGAGCAGAAGGAATGCACATCAGGCTGACTATAAGCCAGCCCCTTTTTCTGATTGGTTGCTGCTCACATACTAGATCTAAGCAACAGGTGGTTAGACCTAGAGCTTAGAGTTTACCTTAGCTTGTTATTCTCCAGTGTAAACTTGGTTGTTATGTTTTTTATATGTCTATATAGAGTCAAACATACAGATATGCCCCCACTTGTCCCATAGCAAGTTGCACATTTAAAGTGCACCTCTAATTCCAAGTCACTTAAAGCAAAGTAATGATTTGCCAATCTCACAAACCCAGATTTTATTTACAATAGAGCATTAAGAACATATCAAATGTTTAAAATGACTTATTAATTAAACTATTTAATAAAAAATATTTGCTCATTTTAAATTTGATGGCAGCAACACATCCCAAAAATGAGCGAGTGATAGCAGTGATGGAGCTGGAGAAACATTTTGCAGTGGACCTAATTACATCGACTGGCAGCAGGTCTGTAATGTGACTGTAATATGTCCATCGAATTTAAAATTAGCTACTATTTTTCTTAATGTGGAAATATTTCTCAGTTCAAACATGCGATATTTCCCAACATCTACTGTAAACAAAATTTGGGTTTATCAGATTTGCAAGTCATTGCATTGTGTTTTTATTTACACAGCCTCCCAACTTTTTCACAATTGGGGTTTTAAGTCTTGCAGAAAAGCGTGAAGGTTCCTGTAATGTGTTTTGCTGCAAAACAGAAGCATAATGAATGAATTTATCAGAAATTTTCCCCACTTTTCTCGTTCTGGACTCCTAAATCCACTGGTATAAAAACAGGCAGACACATTAGAAGTGTGTACCTGGACCTCGGGTGAGGTGCTGTCCTGGCTCAAGGTGAAAAGGACTCCCAGGCAGGTGGACAGGTGTTGAGGTGAGCTGATTCCTCCGGTGTAGCGGTAAAGCGCCCCCAGAGCCAGTGCATAGCCACTGCGTGATGCCGCATCTCGAGCAGTCTTCAGCCTGCAGATACGATCAACAAAAGTCAGCTGTGATTGTGATGGCATCATCCACACAGGGGTAAATTAAGTTTGTTTGTTTACTTTATTAGTTTGATTTGTAGTTTTCTTCATTAATATAATTCATTGATCATTTTAGTTAAACCTAACAGTGATATTATGAGGCGCGAGCATAGTAGCATTGTGTGGTTTTCTAAAAATGTACCAGGGACAGTTTTTAGTTTATTTTACACAGCCAATATCCAATACTAGAATGTGAAAGAAAAACTACAAGTTCTGGTAAGGTACAGGTTAGTCTACTCTGTTTTTGCGTGATTTAAAAAAAGATTAAAAAAAAAAGGAAAAAAAAGTATTTACTGTCTCTGTGGTCAATGTTCACATTAAACAGGGTCATGCAGGTGATTAACTGAGGTGTTGCACAACGATAAATATAAAAATCATGCAATAAGATTAGTGAAGTCCAGGAACAAAAATTTTTTAGTCGAAATCAACTGTCATCATTTCCTGTCTTGAACACCGTGTGATATCTTGGGGTCCAGACTCATGGCCACAGCTATGTGAAATTTGTTTTGAACTATTTCTGGCTTATTATGCAATTCCTGTGTGTTTCAATTATATTTTTGTATCATGACCTACTTTGTTTATGCTGTTGCTCTTTTAAACAGAGCACTGATCCAGATCAGTTTTCAGGATGCTTTTGCATTTCCACTACTTCTGTGGCAAGAACTCCTAAACTAACTAAAAAAACTTGAATTTTGGAAAGACTACTATAACTATTTTCATCAGTGGGATAAAGAAAAACATAAGAAGCGGTACACAAAGCTGTGATTTAACATCTGCCCACCTATCAAAGCAGAGCAGGGAGATGGAGACAGTGAACCCTGGATCTCCAACCACTTGAACCAGTCGGGCTAGACCTTCAGCAGCCAGGCAGCGTAGCAGAGGACTGGTGCTTTCCAGTGCCCCTGACAGGAGGGACAAAGCTGGGGGACGGATCTCCTCGGGCCCCAGAGAGACGCGATTGCTACCCTGATGCTGAGGAGAGTTTAGTTATAGTTATATAAAGTTTTAGTTATATAAATATATAAAGTTATATAAAGTCACTATGCTTTTTTCATAGATTGTAGCAAAGTTCTGCTAAAAATGAGACTTCTAACAGTCTGTAAAGTCAATCATGTCTCTAAATGTCACTTTACAGTCTCTTGAATTTTCTACAAATAGATGCTGTGACC
>VUQR01031269.1:0-11057 GCA_015108515.1 Hemichromis elongatus | reverse complement strand
GCCACAGAAACTTTTCTTTTATTTAAAGTGCCGCTGGATCTCATCTTGATACCAGAATTAATAATAATAATGCATTGGATTTATATAGCGCTTTTCAAGGCACCCAAAGCGCTTTACAATGACATTATTCATTCACGCTCACATTCACATACTGGTGGAGGAAAGCTACAGTTGTAGCCACAGCTGCCCTGGGGCAGACTGACAGAGGCGAGGCTGCCATATCGCGCCATCGGCCCCTCTGGCCAACACCAGTAGGCGGTAGGGTAAAATGTCTTGCCCAAGGACACAACGACCAGGACAGAGAGTTACAGGTGCCCTTCCCAACCCCCTGAGCCACGGTCGCCCACACGACTGAAAGCTTTATTTGGAGTTTACATGCTTCCTTGTGTCTACATGGGTTCTCTTTGGGCACCATAGCTTCCTCCCACAGTCCAGAGACATGGATGTTAGGTTAACTGGTTGTAAATTAGCTACATGTGTAAATGTGAGCATGAGTTGTCGTCCATTTTTTCTGTTGGTCTTGTGATGGACTGGTTACCTGTTAAAGGTGTATTGTGCCTCTTGGCTTAAGGCACAAATGCCCAACTGTAAATTTGATAAGCAGTTAAAAAGATGGATGGATGGATCTCTTGACTAGATTAAATTTATATTGCACATTTAACTTGCTTTAGACCAGTTAACACTCTGACTTTGGCATTAAACTGGGCTGAAAAAAGCATGCCAAAGTATCCTTGGATAAGATACTGAATCCTGATGCATCCATCCGAGTGTGTGTGTAAATTTTACATAGAAAGTGCTTGAACATTGACGTGTAAATGGATGAATGAGACATGTGGTATAAAGTGCTTTGAGTGCTCCAGTAGAGTAGATAAACACTCTATAAAAACCAGTCCATTTACCATTCTACATGTAGAGCTACTCACTGTGGCAACCTGTTGTGAATAACAGAGCAGGCAAAATTAACTCGCTCTCTGATAGAAACTGTCCATCTTAGCCACCTGTCGAACTGCATGTTTTTAACTCCACCCAACAAAGATGTGCACTGAAGACACAAAGGTGTGTCTTTCCACTAGAACCTGCATTTATTCAGTTGGGGATGCAGAAACTATACACACCTGTTTTTTGCATGGGCCTGATTTGCTGTCAAGGCTTTTTACAAAGCTTGAAATGCAGATAACAGATGTGTAATTATACCTTTAGCATATATCACAGGTAATAAGCAGTGAGATTAATTTCACTTTGATTTGGCTAAAAACTGGATTTCTGCATCTACTTCTTTATAGGACAGTATGGGTGGGGAACTACAGGCCTCGAGGGCCAGTGTCCTGCAGGCTTTAGATATCACCTTGAAACAACACACCGAAATGATTAGTTCATTACCAGGCCTCTGGAGAACTTTAGACATGTTGAGGAAGTAATTTAGCCATTTAAATCTGCTGTGTTGGATCAAGGACACATCTAAAACCTGCAGGACATCGACCCTTGGGGCTTGGCGTTGGACACCCCTGATGTAAAGTTTATAGTGTAAGAAATATGTGCTGGAATTAAAAATATTCAGTGAGAATGCCCCTCTTGCTTTTTTTGCTTTCATGATCTCATGCTCTGCTTCTGGATTGAATTACAAAGTACCCAATGAACCCACTTTATGCAACAAATAAACACATACGTCGTCTTCTGGGAGCACCCACAGATTTCAAATTAATACAGTCTGGATTAACAAAGGAAGAGAATAAACACCACAAAACTGGCTTCATCCATTCATGGTTTGATATAGTGGATTAGGAAAATGGGCTGCTTACAATTTCCTAGTGATTAGCTTTATAAAACAGAACCAGGTGTATAAACAGCTTTACAAATGTGACAGACTAAAGCTGCAAAATGCTGCTGAAACTATCCCAAAGTCTGACAGTACACTGATGAACACTTCTAATGTTACTAACCATCAGCGTGTGTGTGAGAGAACAATGCCTTTTATTCTTCTCCATCTTTCAGTAATGCTGGAACTCATTACATTGGTCAGCTGACAGAACAATAAGAGATTCTTGGAGTGTCAACTTGACAACATGTTTATCAGAGTAGAGGTAAAAGGCACAGGAGAAATGAAGGGATGATGTAGTGGGCAGTTTTAGTGCAATCAGTAACATGTCCTTGTATTACCATATGTTTCCTTCTTTTCCAACTAGTCAACACTGTTAGTGTTCAAATGGATTTATTTTTATAAGTTTTCTGTCATGCACTGAGAAATAAATGGAGTGTTCACAGGTGTTGCTGTATGTTTCTCTGTCTCTGCGCGATGGATACTTGTGATGGCTGGCTGACTGCTTTTGCTGACACATTACTTGTCTCCCCTCACCAGTATCAGGTCTGTTATGGTTTTTCTCCCCAGCAGCCTGATTTGCCGGTTCGATCCCCCCAGCTCTCGGTCCTGGTCGTTGTGTCCTTGGGCAAGACACTTTGGCCAGAGGGTGAGATGGCAGCCTGGCTTCTGTCAGTCTGCCCCAGGGCAGCTGTGGCTACAACTGTAGCCTCCACCGGTGTGTGTGAGAGTGAATGAATAGTGGAACTGTAAAGCGCTATATAAATGCAATCCATTATTATTATTATTATTATGAATTCTCTTCAGCTGCAGGGCAATGGCTAGGCAGTCTGTCATTTCCTGTCGCTTGCGTTGTTGCTGCCTGCGAGCCTGCCTGCATCAGGTCGGTAGTTCTGTCAGTCCCAGCAATGGATCGATTCTGAGAAACTGGTTGGGCTGCAGCAGACTGGGTACTTTCATCCTGCGGTACGATCAAATTGGTCTGAAAAGGATTGAAACAGAAGCTAAAATATTTAAACTCATACTTTTTAATTGTACTGCTGTTAAATGACTGAAAATAAAGTGCTTTAAAAATTCAGCATTCTTTATTACGTCAGGGCCCTGTTACAGGGAGCAGGCTCAACCTCTGAGTTTAAAAACAAACTCTGAATTGATCTAATTTAAGTACACGCGTTAGTAGAAAAAGATCAATGTGACAAATTACTACATAGTTTGTAACGTACAGCAAATGTTCGCAGTGTAGGAACACTAGCTGACAGCATTGCTGTCTAAAGAATTACAGAGATGGAAACTGTAAATTTGATTCTGATCTGATAATAAATCTGTGACGTAATCGCTGTCTCTGACAGCTGAATAACTGAAAGCGGATATGAAAGAAGAAATCAATTACGTGAGCAAATTTGTTAAAATGCAGCAGGAGGTGAGGACTCGCAGAGAAACGGAAGTTTTCTGAGTTTATTAAAGAAAAACTGCTAGTGAGCAGATTAAGTCCAAAGAGTCTGACTGGTAACTGACTTAAAGTTAACTCTCTTTCTGGAATAGATATTCAGCAAGTGTCTCTTGGTATAACCACCAGTAGCATATTTTAAGCAAACAACACTTTTTAAATAAGTAATGTTAAGTGTAACACTAAATACAGAACATTAACTTTCAAATTTTAAGTACAAACTGATTAATGTTGTACCAACACAACTACTGATTATTAGCCAAATCTTCCCAATTTGTAAAATGTGAAAGCATGTTTTAATTATTAAGTAAGCAATTTGAACTTTTTTTTTTTTATTTGAAAGCTCTTAACCTAATAATAAGCAACAATATTAATTTTAAATCTTGATTTGTTAAGGACTAGAGCCCAGTGGCTGCTCACGAGATAACTGGAACAGGAAATCCCAAGAGGTATGATGCTAACCTTCTCTTGCAAAAAATTTGCATGAGCACTGCAACTGCAATTTAGTTTCAGTTGTGGTGAGTGGTATGAGAACGGTCTTTTTTCTACTTTCTTTTTCTACTGCATTTCCTTAGGAAGCAGCCATTGAGTGCAACATGCCAGTGAGGATTTATACTGCTTCAGGCAAACTCCTGAAGAATTAGCAAGTCTTTACTAGAACTAACCGAGATGACCATTTTGGGCACTGCAAGAAAAGTAGGAACTAAAGAAGGAATCAAATTCAGTTTATATATGTTTGCCTTTCTTCGAGAACTAGTAGATAACTTGTGCTCCTTTATTTTTTTCTTTTTACTTCCTCTCCATGCTAACATTGATGTAGAAGTTTTCGTAGACTTGGCTTAAACACACTACACAGGGCTGAGGTTCATCCACAGAACTGGCCTCATCCTTGGCACAGTGTTCCTACTGTAACTGTTACAGAGCAGCTGTAGTCACCAGATAATGTTAAATGCCAAAAACAGTGTGCCACACACAAAAAACTGTCATACAGTAAGCACATCTAATCAGTAATCCCCAACACAAAGGAATATTTTTTAACATCAACACTGTATTTTATTCTGTTGTATATAGTATCTTATTCTCATCTTATCCTATTCTACTGTTGTTTTCTAAATTTTTGCTACTGCAACTTTGCACTTTTCACTTTCTGCTGTAAAAAACAAGGCTTGACTACTGTAATTAATTCACCAGAATGCCATAAAATCTCCCTGAAAAAAGCTCCCAGTTGATTCAGAAAGCTGCAGCAAGAACGCTGACAGGGACTGGGATTTAGTGGGATTTTAGTAATGTCCAGTAATTTTACCCTTCCAAAACAACACGTTTATTTAGTGCCCTACCGCCCCATACTGTCAACAATTCTCATACTTCAGGAAGCAGAGAGCAGAAAGAGGCGCAAAGGATTGTATTCAGAACTGTGGAAGCAGAGTCAGTCTCATTGGTGTCAGCGTATGAGGTGGAGGAAGGCCAGATATCAGAAGACAGCAGCTTTTGAAGATCCTGAGCAGGGATATTTTGGCAGCACCTACTATCTGTAATATGAAGTTTTTAGACGTTATTATAACTAGAAAGGGGAAATAAGAACCCTTTCAATATTATAGGTTTGCGGAGACCGAGTGTGATGTGCAGACACCTGGAGACAGGATCATCTTAAATAAAGGCGAGCGGTTTATTAGGTTGAACTTCCAAGAACTAAAACTGAGCATGAAAAACACAAAAGAAACCAAAAACCTTGGATTACACAACCTAAACTAGGACAACACTGAGAGGTACAAGGGGCTAGATAACACTGAGGGAAACTGAACACATAAACAAAGGGAGACTGACACAACACATGCATATTATATACGCAGGAGGGTGAGTAGGGGAGGGAAGACAGCTGGGAAAAAAACAGCAGGGTCAAATTAGACACAATGAGAGAGGAAGCAAAAACAACTGAGATGCATTTTTTCTAAACACAGAGTCTCTGTGGCTTTTAAACCCCAAAACACGCTGCGCCAAAGATTGGTCCACCCCAGACCAGGTCCCCAGACACAAACAGAGTAATATAGTGTACGCTGTTAAATGCCAGGAGGATTGCCATGATTTTTACATCGGGGAACCCAAACAACCTCTGGCGAAGACACAGAAGAGCCACCTCGTCAGGCCAGGACTCTGCAGTCTATTTACACCTACAGGCCAGTGGACACTGTTTCAAGGATGAGGATGTGCACATCCTGGACAGGGAGGAACGCTGGTTTGTGCGGGGAGTCAACGAGTCATGAAAAGGGTGAGACCAGCTCTGAATCGAGGAGGGGGCCTAAGGGTACATCTTTCGCCATCTTACAATGCTGTGATTGCAGCCATTTCCCAACTGTCTGTGAATGATACTCATGACCATTGATCAACAGCCACTGATCAATGGTCATGAGAATTTGCATAATTATGATGAAGGAACTGACTAAACAGTACATTTTCATAATGACTGAAACTAACACCACTGAAGGAACAATGGGCTGGGACGTCAGTTCCTTCATCATTGGGGAAACCTGCAGTCAGCTGAGACTGAAAAAATCACTTGGATGAGTGATGAAATGTTCCTCCCACTGAAAACGCCACGTCCAGATGAACAGAATCAACTTTTGGGGATCATGACAGAGAGCATCTTTACCACAGTTATCGACAGCTGGGAACATTTCTCAAAGATAAGAGCAAGTTGCTAAAATAATTGTTGACTAATCGACTAATCAAAGAAAAATTAGGCCAATTGGTCGACTATCAAAATAATTGTTAGTTGCAGCCCTAATCTGCTGACTGCTCCAAGTATGACTTCACTTCCAGAGTTCAAAGTAAAATAAAAAAATAAATAAACGTAGTGTTTGCTGAAACCTCTTCAGGGAGTTTCAAGATTCAGCTCCAAGTTTACCCGTTACTTGGAAAGATGAAGGATTACACAGAAACTTACATGGCTAAGTCACATGACTGAACAACCCACTGTGTGAAAACATCAGTCTGGGTGGAAAAACTGTCAGTATACACTTAACATAAACACTGGACTGCAGGCTGTGTTGTGTTTGTGTGGGACTAACCTGCTCGCCGGTTTCCTTCTGAATATTTGTGCTTTTGCTGCCTCTGTGTGGCTGAGACGTGTCAGTGTTCTTTGGGTACAGTCCCCACAACTTGAGCCTGTTGAGGCCCTCCTCAGAGCGGGCGGTAGGATGGATTCGCTGGCCTGGGATGCGAGCAGGTAGATCCCAGGTGCCTTTAAAGTCAGGCCATGCAAGGCCTCTCTGTAACAAAACACATACGGTGAGGGAGCGAAGTCAAATATCCACAGTAACAAACGGTCACCTCCAGTAAACAGGGGAAAGAAGATAGACGTGATCTCACCTTCCCCACCCCCGGGAGCAGGTGTCCTCTATCATCAGCGATGAAGGTGGTATGGCCCACCTGTGCACTAGGTCTCTACAAATACCCACACACCGAGGGAGATAAAATCTTTTTACAAATCTATATTTTGCATGAATTTGTTAAAACCTAGCACAAAATGGAAATGATCAGCAGCTGAAAACTTCCTATACCTCTCTGGAGTGCTTATTCTCACACCGCGGTTTAAAGGCGCTGTCATACTGTGGATAGAAGTTTTAAAACGCATAAATGGAGAAGTAAAATGTGTAATGTTTAGCGTTTTTATTGGCGCCGTTATTTAGATTACCTGGTCTGCAGAAGAGCTGTAAGACATTGCTGGCCTCCTAATGTGGTAAGTTGTTGACTCGTTGCTTAGCAAATATAAAGAAATCCTCCCCCTACTGCTCATGGGAAAAGAGCTACAAACTGTCGCCTGAATCCCGCCCCCCATGAATCAGTTTGTTTGTTTATTTACTTTTTGTTTGTGTTTTATTTTTTGATCATACATGCTTTATCAGTACTATCTGATTCCGCGTTCATAATTATTAATGTACAAGTTGTTTTATTGTCCTAAATGTGATCTATCCCGCCTTCAGGAGGACTTTTACTTTGAAAAATATAAACGGAAGTTATAAGGTAGAAAGGATTTCGTACGTCAAAACACATTATGTGCAGATGCTTGTGTTTAACTATGTTTTTATTTTCCTGCACATGAGATTACACAGAGGGATGCACAAAGCACATTTCTTTCATACGCATTTAAAAAATTTATATATGGACTTCCGGTTAATATATATTAACCGGAAGTCCAACTATTTTTCTTCCGGGTAGACAAAAGTTGATTAAGATGTGTAACTAACAAGCAGACCTTTTGTTTGTTTTTCAAAGTAGGAATAAATATATCAACTAGAATTTTCACTTTGGAACTCGCAGTCTTCAATTATCTTCTTGTTGACTCTCGTGGACAGTCTGTGCTTCTTTTTTTTTTCTAACGTTTGCTTGGCTACTCCTCTCTGTTCTCCACCAGACATGGAGGGACCATCTGCTCACTCGGGCGCATCTCTGCGCCTTGCTGTAGAGAGAGACTCTGGTGGGGATATAGAGTCTGACCCGAGTCGTGACACGAAACACTTTCGCGTCTGTCGCTTCATTATGGAGACAGGTAAAGCAGTAAACAAGTTTTTAGGGCTATAAAATAACCTAATCAATAACCTGCCAGAAATGATAGGTAAAGTCTTTGATTTAAAAAAAAAAAAAAGTATAATGAATTCAGATCAATGCTGATTTACGTCATCGGTTGTATCAAAAGTAAAAAAGATGTGTTTGTTGATTATTTTTATTCTTTGGTTACATGTGTTTGAGATCGCTGTGCTGTTGAAACTGTGGACAGTCACAGTGGTGTTTCAGCAGTTTCTAGTTCATGACTGTCTTGAACCTTGTTGTTTCCTGGGTTATTTCTGAACATCATAACCAATTTCATCTCATTTGAGTTTTCTCCAGAACTTGGCGAAGTAGTGACATCCGAATAACTTGTCCGTATGCACAATTGTCTGAACTGCTTATATTGAAAACTGCAGTCATTCATAAATATCTCAAAGAGACATTACCAACTTGTGTAAATCTACAATTCTCTGTCACAGAGCTTCACTGACTTCCTAGTACTTTCCCATACAGTCCAGTGATTGCTGTCAAACAAATCATTTTTATGCCGGTAAAGAGTACAAGTTTTAGTCAGTCATGATCACTGATGATCATGAACACTGTGTCAAGTTAAAAGATATTTACTTAAAACTTTTAAGTGAGTCCATTGAGGTGATCCCCAGTAAATATCTTAGCATCTTCAGTTCTGCCACTGCCATCCTGTCTTTCTTTCAGTCCCTACCATCTCCAAACCTTAGCAGGTCATCAAAGAAAATAATTTTTCTTTACACTGTACGATGAAGTGAGAGATATCAGCGTTCCCTATAATAGTCATCTCAGTCCCATAGCTCTGAAGCTTAAAAGGGGAAGACAGCCTGTTTTATGGACTATTTAAAATTGTAAATCATATATTAGAGCTACATAGCGACAGACTGGCGACCTTTCCAGGGTGTACCATGCCTCTCGCCCTAAGACAGCTGGGATAGGCTCCAGCCCCCCCACAACCCTGATAAAACATCAGTGTGCCCTTAATGACCTACATCTTACTCCCTCCTCTGTTATTCAGGAGTGAAACTCTGCATGCGCTCGGTGCCTGTGGCGACAGCATGTGTGCTCTATCATCGTTTCTTTGAGAAGGTCAGCATCCATGCCTATGAACCCTACCTTGTGGCCATGAGCTGTGTGTACCTGGCTGGTAAAGTTGAGGAACAGCACATCAGGACCCGTGATATCATCAATGTAAGCCACAGGTAATAATTCATAAGGTGGAGTTTATAATCGACATTTTAACCTCACCGCTGAGAGGAAAACTGCAACAGTTTGCTTTCACGGAGAAAATAATTTCATGTTAAGTGTGTCCTCAGAGTCAGCCTCTTAGATTGACTTTGCTTGAGAACAAAAAGGTCGTGTTTTGTCTTTCTAAACTCTTTTTGTTATGGGAGAGCACATTAAAAAAGCCTTTAATAAATAATTTTTAATGAGTAGTCTGCTTTTCTTGAATAAATGGTTTGGTCTGAAAAACATCACAAAATTGCCTTGACAGGTTTGTAAAGCCCAAGGTAATATTTTTAGATCAGGTTCTGTCCCACCAACAGTGCAAAACCAGAATATACTCTGTTTGCTGTTATAAACATACATTTATATAAGACATAAAACAAAGTCCAGAATCACGGTAATTTGCAAGGATCTGCACTTCGTACCCTGATTTTCTTAAAGTATGACTTTGGACAGGCTCCAACCCACTCATGTGTGACAAAATGCATGGGAAAAACACATCCTCCACCTACTGGCTTGTTCTGAAGCTTTTGATTGTTTCAATATTTGCACTCACTGAAATTTCCCCTATGCTTTTAAAAAAAGGAAGAAAAAAAAAGAAACACAGTCTGCTTATGTGTTCCATGTGCAGACTGGATTTCTTTTTTTTTTTTGGTTTGGCACCAACTTTCTGAGGAAATATCATCTGCATATACAGCACATGTTGCTCTGAAGCTGTGGTATGTAGCACAATCATGCTATAAATTAACATCTTTTTTTCTTTCTTTTTTTTTTAAATGCACAACCTTTCCAGGCTTTTGTCCTCATTCCTTTAGAAACATGTTGGTGGGTGCCAGTTTAGCTCAGCTGGACGAGCAGGCGACCATACATGCTGCTTGGCTGAGAGTGGCCGACCCGGGTTTAAATCCCACCTTCCCTGCGCTTTCCTGTCAGTCTTCACTGTCTCTGTCCAATAAAGCCAGAAAATCCATCCCATCCATCCATCCATTTTCTTCCGCTTATCCAAGGCCGGGTCGCGGGGGCAGCAGCCTAAGCAGAGAAGCCCAGACCTCCCTCTCCCCAGCCACCTCCTCCAGCTTATCGGGGGGAACTCCAAGGCGTTCCCAGGCCAGCCGAGAGATATAATCTCTCCAGCGTGTCCTGGGTCTGCCCCGGGGTCTCCTCCCAGTGGGACAAGCTCGGAAAACCTCACCCAGGAGGCGCCCGGGGGGCATCCTAGTCAGATGCCCGAACCACCTCAACTGGCTCCTTTCGATGTGGAGGAGCAGCGGTTCTACTCTGAGCCCCTCCCGAATGGCCGAACTTCTCACCCCATCTCTAAGGGAGAGGCCAGCCACCCTTCGGAGGAAGCCCATTTCAGCCGCTTGTATTCGCGATCTCGTTCTTTCGGTCACTACCCACAGCTCATGACCATAGGTGAGGGTAGGGGCGTATATATCATTTCATATATATATATCATTTCATATTTACAATATGCAAAATATGTGGATCACTACTCGACACTGGTGTAACGATAATGTTGCTTATGTGCAAAGTTGTGGCGAAAATTCCCAAGTATCGGCAGATATGTCAGAGTTTTAGACTGAAGATGCCGTTCCCCGAGGGCCGCGTACCAGAATGTTTGAGCTAATTTCTAATTAGCAACCTCGACTGCAAATAACAGTCAGTTTGGCCTGATGTCCTCATAATGAATTCAATTACCAAAGAACGCTGAGTGGAATTAAAACCACATACACCCAGCTCTCCGTGCTACAAGCGGGCTCCAGATGAAGACAGAGGAGTTCGACTGCTGCATTTAATGAGCTTTAGGCTCACACAAAAGCATGCGTATAAAATAGCTCACATTTTTAAATAACCTGCCTTTATTTTGAAGCCAATTATAGCATAACATTTCTATAGAGTCAAAGAATGCATGTGCGTGTGTGTGTGTGTGTGTGTGGGTGTGCTCGGACTTTATTGCATCTGCTGTCATGTATTTTTAAAAGTGTTAAGTTC
>VUQR01031268.1:0-28714 GCA_015108515.1 Hemichromis elongatus | reverse complement strand
GTCCTCCTCCTTGTGAGCCCCCTGCTCCTGGCCATGCTCTGTCTTGCTAACCAGTCTTCTCCCACGCTCAGCGGGGAGCCTGAGCGTTATCAGCTTGCTTTCATCCCATTTTTCTTTTTCGAGCACAAGATACTTTTATAAAAGCATGTTATACATTTTGATTTTCTCATCTGGTTTAAACCCTGAGTTTCTAGTATGCCTCTCATTTTATGATCCAAATCAGCTTCAGCCTTGTCTCTGATGCTTGTCCGAGTTTCCACGTGTTTCATGTAAGCCAGGGCTGTCCAACCCCAGGCCTGGAGTTGGGGACTCCTGATGTAAGTGTTTGATCTGCTCAGGCGAGATCAGATACATCTTCCGTATTTTTATTTGCAAATGGCACCGATAGCTAGGTCTGCGACGAGAGGTAAGAGTGTAGTGAGAAGGGGTAACAGAAACAATCCTTTCTGAGTCATTAACAGCTCGCTGCTGTGAATTCAAACCCCACGTCTGTGGTTCAGGAATGAAAGCTGCTGACGTGAAGCTGTGTCTGCTGAGCTGCTTTTATCTTTGTTCTTGTTGTTCTGTTCCCAGCGCACAAAAACGAAACCAAGAACACAGGAAAGAGTACACACCCTGTGCATCCTGTGGTTACACAACTGTAGCTTTCTGTATTTCCCTGTTCAGAGATGAACCATCTCACACATGTTAAAACTGATTTGAAGGTTTGCGTTTAAAGCTCGTCTGGATCTGCAGCCCCACAGCAGCTGAGCCTTGAACCTAAAAGTGATTTTTTTTTGTGTGCTTTTGTCTTCAGAGTCACCTGTAACCTCCCTCAGATCACTTCTTCACTTCACACATTTATGGTCCACTTTTATATGAAGTCATTCCATGTAATGTATTTCTTTGTTGTCACTATTCAGAATATTTCTTCTGCCTTTATCTCCTCCTATCCCAGCATCAACCCTCTACACATCCTCCTTCACCACATCCATGGATCTCCTCTGAGGTCTTCCTTATTTCCTCCTATCCACTCTCCCTCCTCTCCTCATGTCCAAACCATGTCAGCCTCTCTGACTGTCTCACTGTCCTCATGCATGTCCTGCACCACCCTCACATTGTACATGTACATTGGAGTTGTGGGTGCTTCACGCCAACTGTGACATCAACAGATGTAGGTGATGTGTCATGAGAACTATAATAATCAGCAGCAGGTCCTGATCTGAGTGTGCTGCTAAAGAGCTCCAGCAGAGGGCAGCATGCTTTTACTTTCTGCTCTTCTTCTCTTTGTGCTGCTGGATTTCAGGATTTCACCCAAAAAGATTCGTCCGTGATGGACCAAACCTGCTCCAGACCCTCAGCAGCTTAATTCAAGAATAACAGACAAAGATGTTAAAGTGTGAGCCTTCTGAAATCACCACAGCAGTCCTGAATCTCAGGGGGAAAGAATGAAGAACAGAATGCTTTAAGCCAAAGTGTTTGAGCATTAAAGTCAAACTAGAAACACGAAGACTGACTCGTGCCTGCAGAGACTAGACTGCAAAAACAGATGTAGGTCCACATTACAAAACTGGTCCTTTTGAATTTGATTTTTGCAAAAATAATTCCATTTAGAGTCGAGAATAACATAAATGAATATAATCTTACATTACAGGTCAAAGTTGGCATATTTAACATGAACTGCAACCAACAAACTGAAATCTGCTTTATGAAAGCTGCATGTTATTAGACACTGGTTGTGTTGTATCTCTAGTCTGAGTGTGTGTTTGTTGTGTTGTATCGCTAACTTGTGTGTGTGTTGTGTTTCCATCACAGCGTTTCTGAGAGCTGCTGCTGCTTTCTGACCCAGTTTCCCTGCTTTTCTTGACTGGGCTGCTCCCAGTGCTGTGGTGGGAGGTCCCTGCTGGGCCTCCTTCATGCTTGCATCTCTGCACACACAACACAACCAACACACTCAGACGTCCTCTGCATTCGCTGTAATACAGGCTGAGTTTACCGGCTGAGTTTACCCGATCCATCACACTGACTCTGCTTGCTGTCCTTTACATGATGCAGATGTTTCATTGAGGGCAGAGCAGCAGTTTCTCTTTTCTTCTCTTCTCTGAGGCGCACACCTCAAATAGTTTCACTAAAAAAAGCTCCAACAGCACAAACACAGTCTAGAGCTCCAGTTCAGCTGAGTTGAAGGCTAACAGGCAGCTAGCTGCTACCGCCACCTGCGTCACCATCCACCTGTCCGGCAAGAAGGCCACGCCCCCTAATAACGCAAACTTTATGCCTTAATACAGTTTAAACAGGTGAGTTATAAAAACATCCTCCCCTCATACAGGTTAAGGTGGAAATGAGCTACAGACACCAAACAGTTTGTATATCCGGCTGTAAACATATTTGCTTCTGCTTTAAGCATTAACATTGGGACCTACTCAGTGCTGCCCCTGCTGGACATCAGAGGAACTGCAGGTTTGGTCCTTAAGGTGAATGACGAAAAACTTCATTTCCAAACAGAATAATCCAGAGCTGGACTCGTATATACACTCATATACACAGATTTTTTCATGTAATAAATAAATAAATATTATTAATAAATACATAAATAAAATATTTAAACATGTAAATGATGCTTCAGTCTCATTGGTGAACTTTTTTCTAAAATCCTCTAGACATTAAAATAAAGAAGGTTTGACTCTGCTGCTTGTCTGAAGAGTTTGCTGAAATACTGTTGCTGTGTCACTTTAGACATCTATTCAACTATAAAAAAAATCAGACTTTCACATTGATTATCCAATGCTGTACTTCTCTGGATGACTAACATGCTCAGATTAAAGAGGGAGATTTATGTTGGTTTCTCTGCAGCGCAGTGAGGATATGTGTACACAGGTCTGAGTTTAACTGGGATTTCACGAGGTTGAAATGGTCCCTTTGTATCAGGCGGTGAAATTCAAGAGCATTGAGAGAGCAGGACGCTGAGCATGACGTGGAGCTGTGAGAGTGTCTCCTCTCAGTCCCTGCCTCCACATTGTTTTAGCACAGCCAAAAAACTGAAATGAGAGAAAAACCCAGCAAAAGGATCCTAATAAGACTCTGAGCCATCAGTCAGACTCTTTCCTGGAGGGATGAACGCCGAGCTTCTCTCAGCTGGTGTTTTGATGGTTTTGAAGTCGCTCTAAAATCTGTGTCTGGGGGAGATGGGCTGATTGTGAAGGCTGACGCACCTGATTCACTTCATCCTCATCTTCATCAGACTCAGCGAGGCCTCATGGATGGAGAGGCCGCTCTGATCTGGTGACCTGCAGTGACTCGTTGCCACGGCAGCAACTTGGCCCAACAGACCCCGACAACACAACAGTACGGGACAGTGGTTCTCAAACTGTGGAGCAGGTCTCACTGGTGGGACACAGACCCACAGCAGGTGGATGATGAGGATAAAAATATGGAGAGAATTTGATCAGATCTGATATTTGTGGGGAAAATAAATAACCAGATAAACTTGGATTCTAAACTAAGCAGCAGTGTGGGGCGTGGATGGGCTGCATTTATGGGAGTCAGCGCTTTTTCCTTTAAATTGTCAAATGTTGGTGTGCTGCTGATTTGTTCATATTTAATGTCCAGTCAGAAGAAGGACCATAAGTCTTTAGTTTCAGTGCGTAAACTGAGAAATCGGACTCCTTTGGTTTGTCATGAGTCCAAAGGTGAGGTGATGTTGATCAGACGCCCGGAGCTCCAGCAGCAGCTGACCTCTGTTCACGCGGCTTTCTCCAGGTGCTGAGATGATGCGTATCATAAATGAAATGACATCAAACAAGTTCTGATTTTAAAAAAAAATTCAGGTTTTTTCAGGATATATGCAATAATATTTATGAACTTCAGATGAACTCCTCAACTCCACGACGAGATAAAACTTTGAACTCGTTAAAACTTTGAACTCGTTAAAACACTCATGCTGTAATATGTGGGTGACGTGTGGAGGGTAGAAGTGTGTGTTAGAAACAGTCGACTACACCAACAGCAAACTAACCAGTTTATTTCTCACCAGATATTTTGGATCTGACCTGCTAGCTGCTCATGAATCTGTCAACTTCACTGATTAATCTGCGCATTAAAAAGCCACCTGAAGAAAGCTGCAACCTTCGTGTGAATTAACTACTGCTTGTGTTTTATTTGACACTAAATAACAGAACGTAAACTCACATGTGAGCAGTGAATTTCTGTGCACTCGGCTTTCAGATAATAATTCTCCACTTTCGTGTTTCTCGCTGCTGATTTAGCACCGACGTGATTTCCTCTCGTTGTTTGTGTCTGCTGAAGATTCGGGATGGTTACGTTTGGGCAAATAAACTTCTTATTTCTAGTGACCAACCCTCAGACTTTTATAAGCATCATTCGTGCTTCATTCATGTTTCAAGCTTTGGATACGCATGTGTTTCTAAATAATTAAAGGACTCGAGAAGATCTCAGCTGTTTCTGTGGCTGCAAACAGGAAGGATGAGGAGCACCATCATAAGATTAGGCAGCCTTATCTGACCGGGGTTATTGGAGAGGCCATGGGAGGTGTGAGACCTCTACAAGGAGCTGGATAACATCCGTCCTGAAGAGTGGGAAGTGGCCTTTTTATGATTATGAGGAATTTCTGGCACTGACTGCCCCCTCTCCACCTGTGGCCTCCAAGGTGGCACCAGCCCCCTGAGATGAGGAGAAGTGGAGGACTGGGATGAGTGGAGAACCTGGAGGGGGACGCGAGACCAGAGGGAGTGGGGACAAAAGGCCGGGCAGTGCCTCTGCTGCTGCAGGCAGTGGGCATCAGGGGCAAACGCTCGGTATCTGTGGTGGAGCTGGTGCTGCCACTGGTGGTGCTGGACCTCCCCAGCCTCCTCCTCCTTTAGCTTCATCATCGTCATCATCATCCTCATCATCCCACCACACACCTCCGTGGCTCAGCCAGCTTGTCCAGCAGCTCCACTTCCAACTGCAAACACACCAAAACAGAAACAACAACAACACCATCAGCAGCATCATCCAACAGCATGGAGGCACGGCAAACATCCTGCAGGAGGGCAGCAGTCGAGCACAGGAGCTGAATCAAAGCGGGGAGGAGGAGGAGGAGGAGCGGATGGATGCCAGTCTGGGATCAGCCACCAGCAACACCGACAGCAACCCTCCTCCGACTGGGACCAGCTCCGAGTTTAATCATTATTATGGGAATGGAAGAGGAGGGCCTAGCTTCGATCAACATGGCGGACAACAAAGCCCAGGGACTGGGGTAAGAGCGGCGCGCTCCGTACTCAGCACCATGGATCAGGTCCACAACTCCCACGAAGGCTACAGCAACAACAGCCCCTACAACCACTACCCGAACTACCGGCCCGTGTACGGGAACAGTGGATACGGCAGCATGATGAGCCCGTCACGCCAGGGGAACAATCTTCTGGGCCCCGGCAGCGGCGGCGCAGGCTCGGCCGCTGCTAACCACAGCAAAGCGGCGATGGTTGCTAGCAGCTCCCCGGCTGGAGACGGAGGAGGCGGTGGCGGGTTTCAGCGGTTCCCCGGACAGGGTCACCAGCAGCAGCAGCCACAACAGCAGCACCCGTCGGGGGCTACACCGACTTTGAACCAGTTATTAACGTCTCCGAGTCCGATGATGCGGGGTTATGGAGGTGGATATCCAGATTATAATAATCCCGCACAGCAGCAGCCGAGCATGGGGCTGGCTAAAGACATGGGCGCTCAGTACGGCTCCGGGGCTCACAGCTGGGGAGGACAGCAGAGAAATCACCCGACTATGAGCCCAGGAAATCCCGGGCAGGGTGGCGTCAGGGCTCAGGTGAATAACAGTTTATTAACACCGCTTATAAACTGACTAAGGGCAGGTGGCCATCACGCCACCGTTAACCTACTAGCTGCTAACAGCTGCGATGCTAATCCAAATAGCTAAAGGCAGCTAGCTGCTAAGCTAGATGTGTGTGTGTGTTTTTTTAAAATTTCCACTGCAGAAAGACTCATTAATTAAGCACCGCACGCACATTTAGTCGTTTAGGACTCTAAAGCAAATACATTCTATTTTGTGATTAATTACTTTTATAAATGATAAGGATTAGCGACTGTTCGTGATGGCAGGAGCTGAGGAAGTTTTCGATTGTGTCCAAGGTGACTTCGCTTTTAGCCCGCTAGGCTAAGCTTGCATTAGCATGTAGCTGTTAAAGGCAAAGGCCTTCGTGTGTGAAACTAGGCAGCTCGCTGGTTTTATAAGAGGTTGAATTAGTTATAAATATATATAAATATGTAAACTGGGTTGCTGTAATCAGTATTATTGTTATGCTTAGAAAGATCGCTGTTTAAATGGTGACGGGGGTTGACTGTTGACGGCTGACAGCTCCGCTCTAATCTGACAGTTCGCATATGCTAATGATGTTTTGAGGGGTCACCGGTTAATAAAGCTGTTTCCTCGGCTTTTATTTGTCTTTCTGCCGTGCCGGGAGAGTAGATTGTGTCGGGGACTCGGGTCTAATCAGGGGGCACTTCCTCCTGCCACAGCGGCCGCTACAGCTTCTGATTCTGGCCACAACTTTCTTGGCAGGACGCCCATTAATAGCCCCATCTCCGCTCCGGAGCCCTGACCTTCACTCATGCAGATTAGCCATGTGCACATCACCACCGGCACAACACTGGGGCTAATACACTGGCTGACCCCGCATCAGCAGCCGCTGCAGACTGGCCTGCAGGAGGCCTCAACCCCAGTCATCCCTACTATGTCAGGGTCACTTTACTAGGACCGGCGGCTCTCTGTAGAGGCTCGTCAGAGTCACCGTTTACCTGCCATTAATAGACACACAGGGTCTTTTTAATGATTTCTTTATGGACTAATCTACAGGTTATTAAATTATTAGCAGGTCTTTAAAAAATGGAAATGCCAGTCTGCAGGTGATGATTAGGTCACCACTGAATAATGGGATTATGATCCCTTAATTTATTTTTGAGGAATTTTTCAGCCACTCAATAAATCGACTTCTGTTTGAATAAAATGTGTTTTTAGTGAATAATTCATTCAAGCATTATTAACCAAAACGTTACCTCCTCTGAATGAGCAGATGAACACAGGTATGTGTTAGAAATGATGAAACAAGCATGGGGTTTTTTGCAAAGGTAGAAATCGTCAGCAAAATGTCTGCTCATGTCTCTGAGATCAGGTTCATTTAGCTGAACTTGTGTGTTGGCTTATTGGAAAACATGATGCAATACATGCTTACATGAAGAAACCCAGTAACTTGCAGGAAGCTGGGAGAGCACAGCTCGCTGTACAGGGTGACACGAGGCAGCACATCATCAGGACCGATTCCTCTTTAAACTTGTTTCAGTTTCCTTTTAATCCCACGTGTTGACGCCCCGAACAGAAGTGAAGATTTGTGTAATCACACTGTGCAGTTACACAAAAACAAAGACTTATTATTCTCACACACAACGACTGAGCAGAGAGGGTCAGATTATTTAGTGAACCGGAATAAATGGATGTGGGGTTTTTGCTTCTCTGCTGCTGTACTGGACGTTCATGTGGCAGTCGACACCGTCCTCTACTCTCATTGGTTGTCGGAAAAGGGCCGAGGTTCATATATCTTATAACTAAACTTAAAACTAGTATTAGGTGGCAGTCAGCATTTAAGTTAGCAGAATAAAAATACAAAATTACACTTGTGTAAAACATGAAAACTGAAATGATACAGAATACTGACGATTATCTAAGATGACATGAAAAGTCTTCAGTTTCAGTTTTTGTCCATTTGGTCACACGTGCCAGCAGAGACAGGCTAACGAGGCTCCGCTGGACGTGTTCAATTAAGAAAAATGTTTCACCCCAAAAGTTTTGAAATTACTGTTACAGCAGCTCAATAAACTCAAATAAAAGGAGTTTAAATAGGAAATGAGTGCAGATGTCGTGTGTCTGTCCTCGTCTACGTGACTCAGAGTCAGCTGAGGACAAACTCTAAGCATTTTCAAAGACCTGCTCTAAACCTGCCGAAACGATACAAAAACTGAAATGAGAATAAAAATGAAGGAAAATTGAAAGTGTAATATTTCTGCTGGTCTGCTTCGTGGGTTCTGTCCGCCTCCTCGCTGCCGGCCTCGTCCTGCGTCGGCGCTCCTACCGAAGCAGGATTTTACGATTTTGTTTTCTAGCTGAAATAAAGACGCTCAGGGCGGCGCCTCAGAGCCCGCACGTTTCAAACACGAGTTTATTCCTGTAGTCGAGCTGATGCGTTGGTTTATGGAGCTGGTGATTGGATGACGGACCCACACGTCGGCTGTGTTTTCAGATAATAAAGGTTAAAATAGTTTAATTGTTGGTTTTCCTGTTGGTAACAGAAAACAACCGATATCCTCAGTGTTTGCAGCGGCTGAGTTTTTTCTTAAAGGTCTGAGATCAGATGGCTTTGTTTCCTTTTCTGTCTTGAGGCTGAGAAGGTTGATGGTGTTGTAGGTTATAAGCTAGTGAGCGAGGAACTTGCAGTTTGTGCCTCATTATCTTTGTTTGGTTGTCCTCTGCGTCGAAGGCTCCAGAAGCTGTTTGGTCAGCTTTAGGAAACGTGGTTTGGGTTAAAACGCGCCTCTGCAGCATTAACCCTGTGTGTCAATGATGCTGACCCACAGTGTTTGAACACGGCGTCAGTGGGTACGTGATGAGGTGGAAGGCATGAATCACTCTGACTGCATGGAAGGAAACGTCGCGTTTCCGTGAGATGCTGATGGCTCTGATAAAACGACAGAATTTGATGTTTTGAAAATCGGACTGTTTGAGTGGAAAAAGGTGCAGGAGCGATGTGCCACAGTTTTGTCTGTGTAATAGAAAAATCAGCAGAAAATAGCGATTCCTGACAAACCTCCTAAGATTAAGGCAGTTCTGTACCACACCAGATGGTGGCACTACTGTGGCGTATGTCAGGGTCATATTATTCATTATAAATTTGAAAAATGGAACCATGTTTGTGGCCTTCAGGATATTTGAGTAGATGTTATCTGTATGGAGCAACATTATCTTACTCGAGCGCCACCTTGTGGTAAGACACCCTGACTCTCAGCCGTTTTATTTTCACAGTCTCTGTTTGACTTGATTTGGCCACACCCACCCGGTGTTAGCCAATCCCAATCCATGATATCTGAAATGAAATTTTATTTGCTGGGTTTTGATGATGAAAATGTATCCTGGCTAGCCGTGACGTTCCTCATCACCACCATAGTGGACCAAATGAAGCAGAGGAGGATAAAGCACCCACCGAGTGTCACCCTTTTTCCAACAATTCCCATCAGCCTCTATTACCACAGAACTCAGCTAGTAAAACACTAAATATTAGAAATGTTGCGTTGGCCAAAGGTTTGGCTCAATAAAACACACGTTCTGCAGATGGGCCGGGGTCCTGATGATAGCAGATCTACTAGGAAAATGGATCAGCTGACGTGGCCTCGTCACGGCAGCTTCCTGTTTACATCCGGACTGTGGATCCCCCGCCTTACTGGAAGCAGCTGTGGGGGCTTGGCAGAGCTCCAGCCTGAGGTTTCTCTTTATTTACTCTGCTCAGCTGACTGCTGTGTAGTGAGAGGAGATTAAAGGACAGGATTAAAAGTCTGCACCAGTTTTTTTAAGCGTAAAATCCGTCAGCGGTTTCTATTTTTAGCTGCTGGAGCGGCAGTGAAACATCTGTTCTCTCTGAGTCACTCCTCTCACCTCCTATTATTATGTCAGTGTGTCAAATACAGAGTGAGTGAGAATATTAAAGCGTACCCAGGCGTGACTGTTGACTCCGGCTTAAAGTGGCCTCGCAGGCCATCAGCGGGCTGCGCACGAGGGTTCACTCTCAGGGACACACCTGTCCCCCTCACACCTGAGCACACACCGTCAACCTCAGTGAAAACAGACAAACCATCTCAGTGGGTAAGTTCCTGGGATCATGTACGGTGTGTTACCTGCAGCAGGTGGCAGTAGGCCACGCCTCCAAGCAGACACAGAGTGCTGTGATTTTAGAAGAATCAGCGTGCGTTAAAGGTTACATGTCAAGATATTTAAGGCTCCGTCCGTCAGTGTGAGCGTGCTCAGATGATAGAAGAGTGAGCTAATGAGGGGATTACAAACAATAGAAGAACAAAGAGAATACAGTTATCATTACAGAATAGTTACAGGTAAGTGGCGTGGCACAAGCACGAACCAGGTAAAAGTTAAAAGCTAAACGTGAGTTTAAGACAGGTGGGTTTTTAAATGTGATTTGAAAGATTGATGCCCGTGTGTCGGAATTCATTCAATCGGCAGGTTATCCCAAAGTTTATGTGCGGCAATAGCAAAAGCACGATTCCCCCTAGTCAGAGCCACTGATTGGAGGATCTAAGTGCTCTCCTGGGGGTGTAGAGGTCAAGGAGGTCGATTAAGTAGGAGAGAGAACTGATGGATGCACCGTTTGGGTTTGTCATAGTGCAAACTCACATAAACATGCAGTTTGTTCGTAGGTCTTACTTATCTGATGTTGATGATGTCATTGCTCTGTAGTCATCGGTTTTTGTCACACTGATGAGTCAGAGTCACACGTTGTGCTTTTAAATGTGGTGTTAAGTTCATGGTGTCACTAACCATCCAGCGTGTTCTCGTCCTCAGGTGCCGCCCATGGACCCGATGGCGATGAAGCGTTCTCAGCTATATGGGATGAGCAACAACCCGTACTCCCAGCAGCAGGGGGCGCCGTACCCCGGACAGCCCTACGGCTCCCCCACCCCCCACAGATACCCGATGGGGATGCCCGGAAGGGGACAGGTGGGAATGGCAGGGATGCAGTACCCCCAGCAGCAGGTAGGAGGCGTTCAGATGTGTCTTTAAGGCTCCATTTGGATGAATTGATGTAAAATAATTCTTCGGTTTCATTTAACTTGAAGTTTTGGGTGGGATTTCAAACAGGGAAGGTTCCAGGATCTGACGTCCATAAATCTGATCACTAATCAAACAGCGGAAACTTTTTTATTGCCACAGTAATGCAGTGATGCTTATCAGTAATTTACAGGCACTGCACTGGTTCCCAGTTAGAAGCAGCTTACTCGTACAACAGCATCGAGAACATCTTCAGACAATGAAAAAACAGATGAAAAATAAAAATCTACAATTTTCCTGAAATTACTGTAAAATTGATAAAATGTGTTTAAGATGGGATTCATTCGATTTCACGAGTTCCTGCAGAGTTTAACCGCTCCCTTAAATCCAGCCTGGATACTTGGTCAACCTACAAGCCTGGAACGATCCTGAGCTGCACACTGTGGGAGAATTTCAATTAGACAAACGTTTCCATTTAAAAACCTTCATGTTGGGTTGAAACCTGCCAGGTTGTCTGACTCCACCCTCCTTTGGGGTCTTCCACCTGTCTCGGGTTTAGCAGGTAATGCAGACGTCTGTCTCAGCAGCATCGTGAGGTGTTTCCAGGTCAGATGAGGTGTACATAATCATAACAGCAGGTTGTAGGAGGCAGCCCCCATGGGGGTGTGGTTACTGTAGGGGATAAAAGAGACCTGACCGGTGCTTTCGTCATGGCTGCAGAGCAGTGAGACGTGTTTGCAGAGACGCGTCAGGCCTAAAAACTGATTTCTGCAGAGGTGAGGTTGCTTTACTACAGGCCACACATATACATACTCATTAGCATGCAGACTGTCGACTCGTTAGTGTCCTCCCAGGATGACTGATGAGAACGTCTCCTGTGAGTTTGCCGTCCCTGCTCTGCTGGTCTTCAGCAGCCTCTGTGCTGGTTCATGGAAACCGAGGCCTTCGTTCCCCTGGTGCTGATTCATCTGCAGCGTCACCGCCTCGTCACCGCGGACAAAGCGTCTGTTGATGCCGTCAGACTGCACGGCGTGCGCCGGGCCGGCCAGGGTCAGGCTATTTCTAGTGCACCCTGGGCTTGTGCTATTTTTAGACTCCAGTTTGGGTCTGACGCTGCAGCTCCGAGCAGACTGGATCCTTCGGTGGGTAAACACCGCCGAATGCCACCGAGAGCAACAGACGGCGAAGCTTCTTCTCAGCGAATGAATCAGAAGGCAGAATAAATCTGTCCCAGTGATGATGGGTTAATAATAATCAGACTCACCCACACATACTGTGGATTGTAAAGCTTTCAGAGAGTGATAAAGAACTAAAACGCTCAGGTGTTCATCGGTACATGTCAGGTCCTAACACAGGCCGTGGGTCCGCGCGAGCTCTGCAGTTTTCTAGTATTTGATAATGAGATAAAAAGTCCCAGTCAAAAGAGAGGCTTTAGAAAAGTAATGCTTTTAGACTGACAGTGATTCAACCTTTCACCGTGCAGGAACACCCAGAAGACAATAAACCTTTAATTTGAAATGTTACAACCGGAAGTACTGTTTCAGTCTTTGGTGAGCTGCTGTGTAGTCGTGTGTGGACTGCCCACTCCGGGTCAGGGACGAGTTCCTGCCCCAAGTGGAGCAGTTCAAGTATCTCCAAATTTACTTCCCCTTGAAACTGGATGTCTCTGTCCCACACTGGTTGACACAGAATCTTTTTACACTAAATGAAAATAAGACTGAAGTTTTGGTTTTTGGAAGTTATGCCCCGAAGTTCACCGATGCCCTCAGTCCTCTTGATTCTCATCTTTCTCACACTGTGAGGAATCTCTGAGTGTTTTTAGATAGCTCGTTTAAATTAGAGAAGCAAGTGTCCACAGTTGTGAAACAAAGTTTTCATCAGTTACGTGAAATTGCCAAAGTCTCATCTTCCTCCAAGAGACGTAGAGACACTTATTCATGCCTTCATCACCTCCAGACTGGACTACTGCTCTTCTCTCTATTTGGGTCTCCAACACTCATCTCTCCATCGCTTGCAGTCAGTCCAAAATGCTGCTGCACGTCTTTTAACTGGTGTTAGAATGTAAGAACACATCACTGCAGTTTTAGCAAACTTACACCGGCTCCCTGTGAAGTATCGAATTGATTTTAAGATTCTTTTACTTACTTTTAAAGTTTTAAATAATACGGCGCCCAGTTATTTAAATTAACTCCTCAGTATGTATGAGCCCAAAAGAGCGCTGAGATCGTCTAACCAGATGCTCGTAGCACAGCCGAGGTCTGGACTGAAGCATGGAGGCGATCGGCCTTCACAGCAGCACCAGACTCTGAATAATCTGCCAGAGGAGCTTCAGTCTTTTAAATCGCGTCTTAAAACTCGCTTTTTTTCTTTGGCTTTTAATTCAAGTTCAGTATGAGTACCATCAGGCCTGTTTTATGTTTTTATTGTTAATTCATTGCCTTCTCATTTATCTGTATTTGTTTTCTCTTATTTTTAACCAATTGTGAAGCACTTTGGTCAACTCTGTTGTTTTTAAATGTGCTATACAAATACAATTTTGAATGGAATTGAGTGATGGGAGAAGGGAGCGGGAGATCGACAGACGGATTGGTGCAGCGAACCCTGCACCGGTCCATCGTGGTGAAGAGAGAGCTGAGTGTAAAAGCGAAGCTCTCAATTTACCGGTCGATCTACGCCCCTACCCTGACCTATGATCACGAGCTGTGGGTAGTGACCGAAAGAACGAGATCGCAAATACAAGCGGTGGAAACGGGCTTCCTCCGAAGGCTGGCTGGCCCCTCCCTTAGAGATAGGGCGAGCAGTTCAGCCATTAGAGTAGAGCCGCTGCTCCTCCACATTGAAAGGAGCCAGCTGAGGTGGTTCGGGCATCTGACAAGGACGCCTCCTGGGCGAGGTGTTCCAGGCATGTCCCACTGGGAGGACGCCCCGGGGCAGACCCAGGACACGCTGGAGAGATTATATCTGTCGGCTGGCCTGGGAGCACCTGGGGGTTCCCCCGGACAAGCTGGAGGAGGTGGCTGGGGAGAGGGAGGTCTGGGCTTCTCTGCTTGGGCTGCTGCCCCCGCGACCCGGCCCCGGATAAGTGGAAGAAGATGGATGGATGTTCTCTAGTTGGGTTACATGTTCAGCTTTAGTCAGTGACATTTCTGCTCAGCTTTCTGTTAGATACTCTGAGAACCTGATTGGTTTCAGAGATGTGAGGAGGGTGGCCCTTCCAGGCTGTGGGTGAACCCCCTGCAGTTGTTTTCTCCTGCTGGCTCTCGGGCCGGACGGCATCGTTATTGCATCATTGCAGATGGTTTCGGCCTGAGGGAGTCCGTGTCGCTGCTGTCGTGTCTGCTCGCTCACACGAGAGAGAGAGAGAGCGTAATGAATTTCATGGGAGCGCGAGGCACCAGGTGGCCCTGGGACTCTTCTTTTATTAACTCTCTGATTCCACACGAAATTGGATGTGGAGCCTCGGCTCCCACTCTGGGCACTGCAGACTCAATCTGGTTTCAGGAGGTTACCGAGTTACTGTTAAAGCATCTTCATGAACTCAGACCTCCGCCTGCAATTGCTGTTTCAGTCAAGCTGCATGTTTGACGGACATGCTAGTGAGGTCGCTTATAGGCCCGTCCAGGCTTTCAGAGTCCACATGCAGCCCGAAGTCTGTCTCAGTCTTCTTTTTATTTCTGCAGGCTTTGCCGGCTTTCTGTCCCGCTTCAGTGCTCTCGAGCAGGGCAGTTAATCCCGCAGCTGTCTGGGGTTGCACCAGGGTTGCGTCGTATTGCATTTTGCGGCGTCTGCGTTGAGCCGGATAACGATCTGAGAGAGAAGCTGTGTGGATGAGTTTCAACACATCTGATTTTAAAGTGGGTTTTTAAGGTGGTATGAATGTAAATGAGGAGGAGTACGATGGCTGGTTTGGCATTAAGATGATCGGTTTGAATCAGTGAATTTACGTCTTTTCATCTGCCTCCTCCTCTGCTTCCCTCTGCATATCTGGAAGCAGACAGGTTTCAAGAGGAGGAACATGTTAAAGATCAGAAATGTGGCTCACACTGACAGTCGTCATGTGGTTCTCCTATGACGCTGCAAAACAGGAGGTCAGACATCTCGGCCTGGAGGAAGCTTCCTCCAGTCTGAGAACAGATCTGAGATATTCAGGAAATTAAGCTTAGAGGTCGCTTTCCAGGAAAAGGGCAGAGTGTGGTTCCTGAGCGGCTTCACTGTAGAGCAGGACAGACTATTATTATCCTCAGAGGAACAGAGCTGCTTTTGTTTGGCTTTTAATTGACTCTTTAGTTTAGCTGGAGCAGTGAAGGCTGCTCCAGCTAAAATGAGGTGGCTGTGAAGAAGAACGGTCAAAGGAAGTGTTCAGACTGTGCTGAAGTCTAAGTCTCAGTCCTGCCTCTGATATAAGTGTATGCATCAGTACTGATTATGCAGAAACATTTTTGATATTATTGATAATTAATATGAATATGAGTTTCATCACTTCTGTACAGCTGAGCAGCTGCATCTATAATAACACAGCATCGTTTATATTTTATATTGTAACTTTATATGAAATAACTAAGACTGTTCAGCAACCTCTGGTTGCTAGGGAAAAATATGTCCTCCCCGGGTGGTTGCTGGCTGTTGCCAGGTTAACTGCTCACACAGGAGGTGCTGTGCTAACAACGTCCTGACGATTGCTTTGGTCGCAAATCAGCCTCGTCCATATAAACTGTAGGTAACTGCAGCAGTCTGCTGATGGCCGAAGCACTCACAAGGGCAGTGCTGTATACCTGTTAGCAGCTAATGTCACCTAGCAACAGTTCAGCAATATTTAGCAACCAGTCACCAGCCGGGTGCCGAATCCTTATTTCTCCAGAGTTGGTAAAATCACTGTGCAGTCATCGCCACAGGGATTCTGCTTTAGAAACATGACCATGTAGAAACGCTCATCAGCGTGTTACCTGTTGAGGTTCAGGCTCTGGCTGCTGGACAGGAGTCTGCATACACTGTGTAGCATAACGCTGACGTTCTGTCCTTGATGCAGTTCCCACTTCATCGACCGCTCTTGTGCTGTTATGCAATAAAATAGAAGTAAAATGTCCACATGCATGCTGCGCCACTCTTTCATGCTTTAACGCATATGATGATTTTCACAAAATAAAGTGTCATTCAAATTAAAAGCAGTGTTGATGCTTACTGTAACAGAATGCAAACGAAAGGCATGATTCATTGCTAAAGAATACAAATTGTAAATTTGAGTTTGTTTTATTTCTTTGGACTCTTCGTGTGTCTGTCCTGAAGTCTTTCTGTCGCTTTAGTCTGGAAATCCATCGTCCGTTTCAAGGCATTAACCTCATCTCATGTTTGAGGTGTTAACAATGTGGTATCGATTGGCCTCGTGTCTCTGATGTCTGCCTTCTCTCCTCAGATGGGCTCTCAGTACAGCCAGCAGCAGCAGAACATGAGCAGTTACTGCCAGCCGGGCCAGCCGCCATACTTCAGCCCGCCACAGCAGCAGCCCGCCGCCCCTAGCCAGCCACCATACATGCAGCCCTGCCCACTGCCACAGCAGGTAGGACTGGAACCACAAAGCAAAATCTGCTTTGTCTGTCTGACTTTTACTGTTAGTTCACTCAATTTCCTGCACATCTTTTCACCATATAATCATTTTAAGGGAGTAAAAGGAAGGGAATGACCCTCTTGGAGGCTTTTATTGTGAAAAATAAGAAGGAAGAGGCTTCAGCCTATAACCAAAAATCAGAAGATACGAAGACAGAAAAGTTGTATGATAATGTGATCACATATCAAAGACATTGTGATGCTGCTGTGGATGTGTGGCTGTCTCCTGTGTGATGTTTCTCAAGGCCTCCAGAGAGCTTCAAGCTGCTGCTGCTGACTCTCCAAACCTCAGAGGGCTTCACAAGGTCAAAGCATCTCAGACTGGCTCCCGAGACGCCTTCAGTTGGCAAGCACCGCTTACTTTTGTCTCTGAAGCACTTAAAACAGACATGAAATGTTCTGCAGAAGTCAACAAACAGCATCCAAACTGGAATTAAACAGGAAAAAAACAAAAGGAGCACAGACATTAGAAGTAATAGATAAATTTAATAGAAAGAAATTCCATCCGTCCATTTCCTGCCACTCTGCAGGCCACGGGATAGCGCGCTAGTGAGACTTTAGCACGCCAGTCCAGAGACCTGATCTGTCCACCAGGGTCTGCCCCTGGCTGGGTGGGATTAAACACTGACGAGGTGAAGCTTCCTCATCACATTCTAGTGTGAAATGTTCACATGAAGGAAGCACCGAGTGAGCTTCAGTTCCCTAAAAAGACTAGATTAGATTTGTATTTGTTGATAATGATGATCCTTTCTGTCCTAAAGTGCGACTTCATTTGGTTTCTGTTCACAAACACGGCTGTCGTTGTCTGCAGAGGATCGTGTTACAGAGAGAGCGGGAGCATCTCCTCCAGTCTCATTTTTATCTCATCACTTCAACAATGTCAGATGTTCATGGTGTTTAAATGGAGTTGGCTGCAGGCGACGGGGAAACCCTGACCTTCAGCTGCTGCTTTATCTCCTTCATCTTCCTCGAGACGGCAGCTGAGAGGAGGATCCAGGCTTTGAGACTCCCAGCAGCTACCACAGCTCCACCTGCAGCCGAGGGACGTCCAGGACTTCTCTGAGGGCTGATACGAGCTTGTTGCGTCCGGCTCATTCAGGACACATCAGAGAAGGGAGATCCGCACAGCTCGGGTTTTCACCGTCTCCATTTATTAAAAATATAAATTAATTATTTAAATTAAATATGATTGGGTCTTTAAAGAAACTCGTCAGCATATTACTGTGGCCACTGTGCATGTTTACCACTTAACTAGGTCTATGCAACAACTCAATAATGAAAAATCCAACTAAACAAAATAAGCAAATGTGAAGAAGAAGCACTTTTATGCACTGAGGAAGTCAGAATGTCCCAGCCAATAAGACGCTTCAACCGCACGATCCACACAAACGCCACCGATGGGGCTTCAGACAGGATTGACATAGACAACAATAATCCATGCACTTGATCTGCCTCACGCTACATGCCAAATCTAACGTCACCATCAAGCCAACAGCAGACAGAGGAAACCAGCACGCAGACAGACGCTGCACAAAGACTAAACTTCAGCTGCCAGGAACACGGCAGGAAAACGTTCAGCGCCTTTTTTTCCTGTTTCTTCCTCTAAGATTTAAAATGCTTTGTCCGTCTCTCACCCTGCAGGAGGTGCCGCAGGAGGCTTATGGGGGGCGGGGCCAGTCTGCTGCTATGACTCCTGGGAAACCAAACCACGAGGAGATGAGTCTGAGTCAACAGGAGAGGCCGTCCAGCCTGCCAGTGAGTCCGAACACACAGCTGTGGTCTGCTGGTCAGACACAAAGACCCCTGACCCTGCGTACACACACACACACACACACACACATACACACACACACACACACACAGGTTATCACACAAACCAACAACAAGCCAGAGTTTCCATTAGCGATGGGCGTTATAACCTCAGAATATTATCACAATATTTCACAGAAGGTTGTGATAATGTTTCTGATGATATCAGAAATAAAGCAGAACGTTGGTTAGTTCCCATCACTGATTGGTCAAACCACGACAGAGTTCAAAGAATAGCGTGATGGTCTTGCTCACCCTGGGCCATGAAGCAGACTCATGTGAGCTGGGTTACAGCAAGTTGTTTTTTTATGACCCAACACACCTGAAATCTGTTCCTAGGGCCAACACGCTGATCCTGAGTCAGCGCCACATCCAGGCCACAGAGTTCTTGTCCTGGTCTCAGACTGACGGTGGATGTGAAGGAGAGCAGGATTCAGGAGTCATTTAGTTTTTATGTTAAAGCTTGCTCGAGCTCCTGCAGCAGAACAAACCCAGCCTGGAGAGTTTTCTATTAAACAAGCACATTTGGTGGGTCCTGTTTGGACGGGCAGTTTCTTAATCGGCCTGCACCACTTCCTAAAAAACTGCTGAGGTATAAACCGTCTGCGCCTCACTACACTCGCACTCTGTGTTCAGTTAAATGATAATTAACTAATGTTAGTGATTGTGGCCATAATAATCGAGTGGTGGTGATAGGACCTGATGGCAGCCCTACGGCAGACTAAACAACCCTGATTCCAAAATGCTGTGTGTAGTTTCAAATACAGCGTGTCAGATTTTTCAGATTTATATATAAAACATTATTATGATTTTGGTGTGAAGCAGCTGTAGGC
The DNA here is from genome assembly GCA_015108515.1 of Hemichromis elongatus. NCBI lineage: Eukaryota > Metazoa > Chordata > Actinopteri > Cichliformes > Cichlidae > Hemichromis > Hemichromis elongatus. The sequence goes on along the minus strand of VUQR01031268.1, from coordinate 9,658 downwards.
CTGTGTTCTGTGGATCTGTGGAAAGTTACAGTTCTGTTCCTGAGGGCTGGAGACCAAAGTCAGGCACACACCTCCTGTTAGGTCTGCTTTCTTCAGTCCTGACTTCCTGTCCCGTTCCAATCCCGCAGGCTCGGTTTTAGCAGAAGAAGAGCTGTTTGTTGTCAGGCTCATAGCTCGTGATTCAGCCTGCGTGACACATTGAGCACGTTCCACGCCCCCCGCTGTCCGCAGGCCGACCTCGTTGTCGTTAATGACGCCGTCCTCTTTTCACGCGTCCTCAGGTATCACGCTCTGAGCACCTGAGGCCCCCCGCCGCCTCAGCCTGTGTCGCCGCTCCGCTCAGAGATACACGACTGAAATAATGATGGCGACCTGCGACGGCTCTCGCAGCGAACCGCCATTTACATTTAAAACAGGTTTAACCTGAAAAGCCTCGGCCCATTAGTTAGCACGTCTGCTGCTGGATGATATTCACCACAGAGGTGAAAACCAGTGACGATTGTGACCAAGAATACGAACCACAGAAAATCAGAAAGATAATGATTAAAAAAACAGCAGAGACCATAAAAGAATCAATGAAGCAAACACTTTCCCTGAGATCTCAGTGTTTGGTGCTTTGAAGAGGATAAAGTGACATTTTTCATTTATGTCTCTGAACCTTTTGGTCTTTGGCTCTGCGTGCTTCTCCTGTTTGTACAGAGACGTGTGATCTCGCTGCGGGACAAACTTTACCCAAATGAACGAAACGACTTCACCTGTTTATGAGGTTTTACCGTCGCCACCTTGGCACAGTGCCCAGGTGTATTAAAGGTTTTCAGTTTAACCATCATCACCATCTCTGTCTGCAGACCTCGTTGGTCATGGGAACTTAAAACCCAGATTAAATAATCCATCCAATAATAAAAAGTCGGCGCTCAAATTTGTCTTGAAACATCAGTGAGGCCAGAACAGAGCCTTGAGGAACATCGATGTCTGACTTTCTGTTTACGTCACACCTTCATCACACAGTCTGTTAATTTCACCACCTTCAGCCTCTCCATCACCTCCACCTTCGCCTTCGCCGCTTTCCTTCATGCTCGCTCGTCCTTCTCGCTCCTTCTCCTCTCTGTCTCTGTTGCTGTGCCTCATCACCCCTCTCTCTCTCTTCCTCTCTCCTCTTTATCTTTTGGAGCCTCGTTTGAAGTCGTGGTGCTGATGCAGTTGCCATGGTGACTGCTGGTGGAAAGATGAGAGCTCTGTTGCAGGAGGAGAAAATCAGCAGAAATCAGCTGCACCCGAAGGCCTCGCACACTCTTTAATAAGTTGACTTCAGTTCAGAGTCTGCGACGTTCAGTCCTGATGTTTCAGAGACAGAAATCCAAAATGTGTTTGTTTTTTTGCTGACAGTCGCTTCTCTTTCCATCTCCGCTCAGTCTGAAACGAACAAAGGAACGCTCGACGGCTGTAAATGGGTTTGACCTAGCAGCAAACGAGGACACGCCGCCCTAATTCTCGAAGAGACGTGAATGACAGAAACGCTGAGGGTGAAGGAGAGACACGTCTACAGTTGTGATTCTTTTTTGTGGTTTAGACTCACGAGCTGGTCCCTTTCTGTTTTTACATGTTTTAACTTGTGTGTAGGTCTGAGTGATCGGATTTATTACCAACAACAAAAATGTCATTTACCTTATAATCATCAATAAGATTAAAAATGAAACCCGAGCTGCTCTAAAACTGATCATGGAAGATCGATCAGACGACCGGCGCGCACCTCTGCACGTTGCCATGTTTGACTTGATCACATGATGCCGGCGGCGTTCATCGCGGCTTCACTGAGAATCTATTTCAGGCTGTCTGTTAGAGGAGGAGGAGGAGGGCTCACTTCTGTTGGAGAAACAAAGAGGAGCGTGTTGTTCCCTTTGCAGGAAAATTCAGAATGAGCAATGAGGTCGGAAAATTCTCTTCATCCAATCAGAGCCTGCGAGGCTTTAATGAAACGGGGTAATTATGGCCATAAATCACTGACGTGCAGCGCGGCGCGGCGCGGCGGCTCCTTCCCCTCCGCCTGCTCCTCCCTGTTCTTTCTCCCAGCCGCTCGGTGCTCTGCTTTTATTTCTGTTACTGACGTGTTTCTGCTTTAAAGTCCTTTCCTCTGTTTACTCTACGGACTCGGCCTCTCCTGATAAATTACGTCCGTTTTCCACAAAGAACTCACAATTTTCTTCCAAGAAGCTGAACTTGAAACTGTGGAGATGTGGAGGAGTTAGCGTAGCCTTCACGTTTTCAGACAAACTTGAATCAAAGTCTATAAACAGAAGAGCTGCGAGGCCAGAATGCATTTAGGAGACGACACAGTTCGCCTGCTTTTAGCTGGCATGAGTCGTACTGATGGCGGCAAAAGTTTGTAATAAAAAGACTGCGAATGATCATAAATCCTGATTAGAAGAGAAACCGTAAAATAGCCGTGCTACCACTACCCAGAGAGCCCAGCTGGCTTTGGGACACATCTAAAGGTGCTTTCTCAGGTGAGGGTGTCCAGTGTTAGTGACCCGAGCACACACACGTCCACTACTGCAAATGAATGTCACTGTTGTGTTGTTTGTGTGAAACTTTAAGCTCTCTGTTTGCTTCTGACCTGCTGGCGAACGCCTGAAAAGGCTTGGTCTGATGGTTTTTATTGTGCGTCTACGTGAAAACTACATGATGGAGGATTTGAGCTGTTCATTGAGAAACAGCTACTGGATGCTTCAGCTCAGGACTGAAACCTGAATAAAAAGGCTAAACTGTGGTGCCACTTCTCCATAAATTTGAGTGAGAATGAATCCGCCAACTTTTCCGTTTCACCGCACTCGCCACTCTGCGCCTGTCCGCTGAGCTCTGAGTGACTCTTTTGGTGGACTGAAACGAGGAGACTTGGCAGGCTTCCTGACCTTAACTAGTAAAAAACTAAAACTAGCTAAAACAATGGACTTAGCCCTGCTGGAGGGTTTTCCTCTCCAGTTTTGGAAATCAATTTTTTTGCACAATAGTGAGCATGAATGCTAACCTCCTAGCATCCACCGGGTCTGCGGTGAACCCATCCCGGGTTCAGCCTGGATCGTACTCTCATGTGGATGCAGATGTGAACAGCTGGAGCCCCGACAGCTGAGTCATCATTCCCGTGCCGGGCTGCATGCTCAGCCTGCTGTGGTATAACGTTCCTTCGTGGGTGTGCGCACAAACCCTCGTGTTTACAGATGACAGAGGTTACATTGCTCTGAACCAATCAGACTCAAAGATTCAGACATTTGAATCGTTCCTGAGGGCTGTGGTTGGCTGTGGGTTCACGTTCAGCCTCTTTCATTTTTCCTCTTTTTAATCAGCCAGACAGGAAAACCTGATCTAGCTCGAATGCTACAAGCTGGATTTCAAATATGACATCTTCTAGTTTAGCACCTGGCTAGCAGTAAAGATGACCCTACTTAAAATGTGAGAGAGTTAGTCATGGTGAGGAGTTCCTCCTTGTGGTTTTTGGAGTTTTGTACAGTACAGAGTGAATATTTAGGTCTTTTCCGTCTCTCTACATGACTTACAGTCGGCCCTTGTTAATCAAAAACAGATGAAGCGCAGCTGCAAATCCATTTCCTCTGCACCGAGGTCCACGGTGACCTCTCTGTTTGAGGTTTGGCGTGACGTTCGATTCTTCAGAAGCTGCAGACTCAGAGCAGGTTACACTCCGCTACGCTGCTTTGGGGTTAATGTGCTCCAGCTGGGACGTTTCCACCTCCTCACCTCATTATGGCGTCTGCCGAAGGAGGCATTTACGAGCCGGCGCCAAAGAGCGGTCAAAGATCCTCCTGTGAAGGTGTTACTGATGTCATTTACCGAGCAGCAGCAGCTGTAACGATTCACCAGAAGACGAGTCAGAAATAAAACAGCAACCTAAAATCCAACGTGCATCAGAACAGCTGCCAGTCGTGGTCGGTTCACTCAGTGCAGGTACACATGAGCTTCTCTCGGTTTACTGTGTGGCAGGTTTTAATCATAAATCACAGACGTCAGCCGAGGCGTGTACCCAGTTTGAAGCACGTCCCTCGCGCTGATGGAAACAGGTGAAGGAGTGTGAAATGTCCCTCGGGTGTTTTATCGTCTGCCGCTCCGTTCTGTCTTTCAGGACCTCTCCGGCTCCATCGACGATTTGCCCACCGGCACAGAGGCGGCGGTGAGTTCCGGGGCGTCGGGCTCCGGCAGCGCTCAGGGCGACCAGGGGACTCCAGCCCGTTCTCCGTTTTCCCCGCACGTCTCCCCTCGCCTTCCTCCGCCACCTCGCACTGGACCCTCTCCCTCCCCCTCCCCGTCTCCTGCTGGCTCTGGCAGCCAATCGCGCTCTGGGCCTCTTTCCCCCGCCACCAGCGGACCAGGTAAGAGCACGGTTATGAGCATTATCGCACAGCCCCGTGATGCGTACTATGTTCCAATGGTGTAACAACTCTGTTTGTTTCAGGCTCTCAGATGCCCCCTCAGGTCTCTGGTGCTGGTCCAGATGTTGGTCCCCATTCCTCCCAGTCTGCCATGACTCAGGACAGAGGTATGAGTCACCAGTCTGACTGAGTTATTGTAGATTAACCAATCATTTTATCTCTTTGTATGTGAGTGTCTGAGGTTAAACGAGGTTTTAAGGTTCCTGGTTTCTGAGTTTTTACAGTGCTTTTACTGCTAAGCTAGGCTAACCCTGTCACTTCCTCCCACCATCTTTATCTTCATCTCCAGGTTTCCCGGCCGCCATGCAGCGCAGCACCTCGGGGTCTCAGTTTGGGCCCCAGCAGTCCTCTTCGTCCATGACCCCTCACCCAGGGCCGGGGGGGCCGATGCACCACAGCTCCTACCAGCAGGCCGGCCACTCCTACGGGCAGTACGGCCCTCCAGGTAGAACATGGTTAAATCACAAAAACACTTGGTTTTGTAACCTCTCACTGGACGTCTGATAACTTGTCTGGTCCTCCTCAGGTAACTACCCACGGCCCCCGCACTATGGCGGGACCCCCAGTGCCAACTACAGCGGGCCGGGCCCGGGCTCCAGCCTGGCCAACAGCCTGGGCTTGAATGCCAGCAGTCCCATGCACGGCCAGGGCCCGTCCACCCCGGCAGGCCGTGGGCCCGGCCCTGGGCCCAGTGTGGGCGGACGGCCTTACCCTGCGGGAGGTGGTACATTGGCCCCCACCTCACCTAGCATGCCACAGGCCACCGGTCAGGGCATGGGGCCCCCGGGACCCAACGCCAGCTGTAAGCCACCCGAGGTCGTCCCCACCACCGGACCCAGTGCCAACTCATCATCAGCACCGTCCACAGCAGCCAATCAGAGCAGGTGAGGTGACCTGATCCTCACAATCATCAGCAGTTTTTAAATATAAATCTGTGAAATGATGCTGCTGGTTCTTAAGTCATCCTAACATTTCTCGTTGAGGGGTTAAAAACTAGCATCATTTTGAAACTGCTCAAACCTCCCAGCGTGTCCGTGGAAAAGCCCCAGAGGACAAAGCCGGCTCTCCGTGGAGCCGCCTGAACTGTGATGAAGCTCGTTTTTGGGCTCAGACTGATGAACGTTTGTTCCCTCTCTCCCTTCATCCATCCTCCATATTCCAGGCCTCCCTTCGCTCGATCACCTGTCTACCACAGCCCATCCTGGCACGCCGGTCGACCTGCTCTCTCTCCCACCCTCCACCTCTCCCACCCTCTTCCCCACCCTCATCAGCACCACTCCCAGCAGCAGGGCGCCAGTGCTCAGCCCCAACAGCCTGCTGTGCAGGTCCCCTCTGAGCATTATGGGTAGGTTTGTTGGCAGACGGCTGCGAGCGCTGTGGCTCTCAGAGGGTTAATGACGTTTTATTAACTTCTTGCTCTGTGGTTCCGCTGCTGCTGCATTTATACCCACAGCTGAAGCTAACGGTCACGTTGTGTCTCAGCTTTGTTTCAAGCTCTCTTAAAAAGATTATCGTGTTCTTCTTCTGCAATGCTTAAATGGTACCAGCACCACCTGCTGTTTATCCCACCAAGCAAACTTGTAATATGAAAACAGCAGTTTTAAGCTGGACGCTGGATGGAAACCCGCCTGGGTCAGTGCTCTGACCCGCGGAGCCCTCAGCTCTGCTTCTCTGCTTCTTTGGCTCCTCTACCAGCACAGTTCCAGCATGTTTCACACACTCGTAATGATCATTTAACCTTTTCTCTCCAGGCAGGGCAGCTACCCGGGCATGACACCGATGGGTGCAATGGGCCCTGGAGGTCCAGGAGGCCACGCAGGTCCTTATAGTCAGCAGCCAGGGAGTAACTCTGGGAGGATGACACCACAGGGACCCCCCTACAGCGCCCCACCATCAGGTAGGACTGCAGACCTGAGCACCTGTCAGAGACTGGTTGGACTTTGCGGAGGTTATGAATTCTGATGTGTTGCTCTTTTAGGCCCCGTGATGATGCCAGCTGAAGGTACGGGTCCTCATGCAGATGCCAAGCAAAGGGTGGAGCTGAGCAAAGAGGGTGTCGGTCCTGCAGCGGAGCCCAAACCCAAGGTTTCTGTCTTTGGCTTTTTACTAATCAATCAGAGCAGCTGCTCGGCCGTGACGCTGGCTTTCCTCCCTGAGCACGTTCAGACGGACACACGAGTGAGAACAGCTTAGTGAAGTTCTTCAGATTTTACCACAGTTTAAGTTGGGAAAGTGATTTTTTTTTTTTGGTGATGTCATTAAATTGCTCCTGTCGCAGGTCCGACGTTAGACAGCTGTTCACAATCAGCTGTTTCTTTTACACTGATGTGATGAAAACGAAAATAATCCGCAGAGGATCTGTAAAAAGTGATGAGCCCGTCGGAGTGTGTCGGGGACGGTAGGAAGCGACCCAGTGTACCACTAAACCATCAATGCCTTAAGCCCCGCCCAGTGCTGATGGTTGGCTCCTTTTGGACTAACATACTTACCAACCCGTCATGTGACAGTCAGCGGTATCCTTCGAAGGGTGGGGCAGCAGACGGGAGCTGGAGGCAGCGATTCCCCCGAGCTTCTCCCTTCCTCTGCGGCGGGTTCTCTTTGTCATGGCTGACAGCACTGATCAGTTTACTCCCAGCGGCACGCTGCTCGTTACACCTGAACCCGTCATTGCTTCATCAGCTGGTTTGAAAAAGTAACAGAAACCCAAAATAACCCACAGGAGGCAGAGAGCGGCGCTCTCTTGTCCGTCTCTTCTTGTTTTCTTCGCTCGGCTCAGCAGCTGCAGAGTTTCTCCTCCTCCTCCTCCTCGCTGCTCTCTCCGACTCTCCTTGCCTCGTTATCTAACAGCGAAGCGTCGGCCTTGATCACAGCTGCCGCCGAGCTGTTTGGGGTTACGCGAGGCGGCTCGGCTGATGAGCGGAGGCTGCTTTGTTTGCAGGAGAGTCTCAACAGCTCGACTTCCTCCTCAGACGCCGCCGCCTCTAACTTTTCCCACTTTGTTTTTTGTGCTGAAGCGGTTTGACACTCCACGAGCTAGGTGATGTTTTTTATGTCAACTGCCAGAGAACTTCAAAATAGATGTGAGAAAACATGGAAAGTGAAGCGAGTCAGCTGCTCTTGTTTCCTCGATAACGACAGGAAACCCAATCGGGGTAAACCGTCACCGCCTACGGCAGACGGCTTCATCAGCGCGAGCGTTTATTGAGCCTGTGTCGAGTGACGGTTAATACAGGAAGGGTTTTATCCTTGATGAGGCAGAGAGAGCTGCTGAAAGTCATGTTTCACTCAAATGAGAACGTACAGGATGATGACAAGAGACGCAGGAACAGCTCTGCTTTCAAACGTGCTGCTTTGTTTTGCTTGTTTCCCTGATTTGTCCTCAGAGGCCACCGTACCAGGCTGTGTGGCTAGTTTAGCAAAGGCTTCACATCCAGAGCGGCGCACACTGAAATCCAAGGAGAACCAACACCACAAATGTGTTCACTCCTTTCCTTCACACACACACGTCAGTGTTCGCTGTAATTAACCCGGCAGCAGCGGCCGGTCCTCTGCAGTTAACCAGCTGCTGGCAGACATGTTGTTTCTGCTGTCAGCTGACCGCAGCGCTCCGACCCCGGCTTCCCGCCGGCTGTGAGAATGATAACCTGAAGAAGAAACAACTCCCTCTGATTTCTGTGTGTGTGTGTTGTATCACAGGACAACTACAGCTCACAGTGTGTGTCGCAGCCCCCCACCCCCTGCCCCATGTCCCCCAGTTCAGCCAGCCTGTCGTCCTGTCACGGCGAGGACAGCGATGGCATCAGCAGCCCCGCCTGGCTCAGGACGCCGAGCAGCCCGGTAAGCAGCACAATGCAAAAACACAACAACAGTCTGCACTCATCACACCTCGACACTTCCTGCTGCTCGTGGATGAAAAGCCTCCGAGTCTGGATCCTGTCACCTGCAGACGTTTCTTTTCAGACACGACCTGCGTGACGCATGAATCCGAGTGGGTCGGAGGTGATTTTGTGCCCATTTCTTTATCATTCATTGAGGTCATTGGCTCAATTTCATCAAATGTGGCATGTGAGCAACAAAAGAAACAGGCGTGAGGGGCGGGGTTATGGTACTTATATTAAAAGTGTGCTGCTTTCATCTCCTCTTTCTCTTTGCTCCTGAAGGCCTTCTTCTTCATGTTGAGGACAGCTTTGACTTCCTGTGTTACCCACGGTTTGTTATTGGGGTAACACCGTACCGTCTTAGCAGGGGCGACCACGTCCACACAAAAGTTGAGCTAGTCTGTCAGACAGTGTGTCGCCCCCTCTATGTCCTCACCATGTGGGCTCAGAAGCACATCCCAGTCTGTGATGTCATAGCGGTCTGTCAGAGCATCCTCCTTTTCTGGCGTCCATCTCCTGATGGAGCGTGTTGTGACAGGCTGGCTTTGGACGAGGGGTGTGTACTGTGGCTGTAGGTAAACCAGGTTGTGGTCTGACTTCCCTAGTGGGGGGTGGCTCTGTGTGCCTCTCTCACATTAGCATACAGTAGGTCAATTGTCCTGTTGCTCCGTGTGGGACAATTCACAAACTGGTGAAAAGCAGTGAGAGTAGAATACAGTGTGACGTGATTAAAGTCTCCAGATATAATAACGAAAGCCTCGGGGTGTTGTGTCTGCAGTCTTGCCGTCACTGTGTGTATATTCTCACAGGCAGCTGTTGCGTCGGCCCTCGGAGGGATGTAAACACACACACAGATCACATGACTGAACTCCCGAGGTAGCTAATATGGCCGCAAGCTAACGGCTAGCAGCTCCAGGTCCAGACGGCATACAGATACGTGAACGGAGACGTGCAGGGTTACAATATTTGTTGTTAATTAGCAGTGGTGGAATGTAACGAAATATCTGTACTTCGTTACTGTACTTAAGTAAATTTTTTACGTATCTATACTTTACTTAAGTAAAAAAAATAATGCATACTTATACTTTTACTCAAGTAGATTTTTCAGCAGTTACCTGTACTTTGTACTCCACTACATTATTAAAATGCATGTCGTTACATCCTTCCGAATCTTGCATAAAAAATTTTGGTCGACTGACGTTTTGGCGTTGCTGGCCAATGCACGTTGAAACGGATCGGAGATCTGATTGGTCAAAGAACTCACGCCGAAAATAGTGAGCGCGCGTTTTAAAACAACACAAGGGAACCAAAAATCAAAAATGGACGAAGAGCCAACAACGT